>VZQC01014580.1:1986757-2069883 GCA_009823505.1 Rhizomys pruinosus | reverse complement strand
GGGTTCGATCCCCAGCACCCACATGGCGGCTGAGAACCGTCTGTAACTCCAATTCCAGGAGAACTCCAGTTCCAGGGGAATCCGAGACCCTCTTCTGAACTCCGCGGCATTGCACGACACGGGTGCACAGACCTACATGCAGACAGTACATTCGTACACATACAGAAATAAAAAATAAAAAAATAAAAAAAATTAAAAATTTCTTCAATGACATTCTTAAGCCTCTTTAAAGTAAATAAGAATTCAAGTGAGGAAAACATGTTTCTTAAATAATAATTTTATCATTTGTACTCATCTAATACAAAGGGATTTTGCTATCTTTTTGTATCATAGAGAACTGATACAAGAACAAAGGAGGGAGGGGGAAGACAGTGGTTGAGCAGCAGAGCTGAGCAGCAGAGCTGAGCAGCTGAGAAGCAGAGCTGAGCAGTAGATAGAGCTGAGCAGTAGAGCTGAGCAGCAGAGCTGAGCAGCAGAGCTGAGCAGCTGAGCAGTAGAGCTGAGCAGTACAGCTCAGCAGCAGAGCTGAGCAGCTGAGCAGTACAGCACTTCCCTAGCATGTGCAAGGCACTTGGTTCAATCCCCAACACAGAGGGGAAATTTAAAAAACAAAAGTGGGAAAGGAAATGAGAAACAAGAAGCAGCGGGAAGAGAAGAAAGGGAAAGAAATGAGAGAGAAAAAGAAAGGTAAAAGAGAGGGAAGGAGATGGAAAATGAGAATTGATTCTTCCCATAGTTTGCAACAGAACTCTAGAAGAGGAATAAAACACAAGGATCTCCAGAGCTTCAATCTCCAGAGATCTTCTCCATGTATGAGAGATCCTCATCTGTTTCTCCAGTTTCACAGGAAGACAGCAGAAAGTACCAGTTGCCAACTAAGGGCTTTCCTCTGATACTTCCCTGTGACTGCCAGGAAAGAACTGAGAGAAGAATAGAAAAGCACAACTGGCCTTTGTCACTGAGACTCACCCATGGGAAGCCATGCTCAAAGACTGGAAGGGAAGTGTTACTTCCCACTGCGAATTCCAGCCCTCAGATACACTCAATAACAAATATTTGAAAGGCCATCCCATTATGTCCAGAAATCCCAAGAGCCAGAAATAATTTGAATATTGAGACACCCTTCAGGAAACAGGAGAGACAGATATTTTTCAAAACCTATGAATCTCTTGATGTTTGAGAGTGCATAATCACTAATCATACAATGTATGCTTACCTCTCAAATAATTGTGGGTCAGGAGTGGAGACAGTGACCTCCTCCTAAGGTCTGAAATAAGTGAGATCAAATTTTTATGACTATTCAATCCAATTCTCTGGGTTACCTTTCAGTTAGGTAGTAGAATCAACTATAATTCTAGTCGTTGAAAGATCTACTCTAGAAAACCTATCAACTGTGAGAGAACTTCATGACTAGTCTTTGCTTGTATTATGTGAATCATTCTGTTTACATCTGTAAAATGAGAGATTATCTATCAGACAGTTTCAGGTAGAGCAATCCAGATGATGCTTGAACCAAGACATCAGTTGGTACAGAGCTCAGTAGTGCTTCAAATTCTCATGAATGATCACCAGTCCAAGCGGAAGGAAGAAGTTCCTGGGGAGAGAGTGGGTGAAGGTTCTGGACAGGTGAAAGACACATCACTGTTTGGCATTTGTGAGAATTTCAAGCATTGATGCCCAGCTGAGGAACATTTTTCCGTTTGTTGAGCCTTGAAACCATACCCTCAGTCATCACAGTTAAGCATTGTAAAATGGTCTCTGGGGTTGGAGAGATGGTTGAACAGGTAAAGGAAACTGCTGTGAAGCCTGATGACGTCAGTTTGATACCAGGAATCTACAAAGTAGGAGAGAACCAACCCTTTCATCCGCTGACCTCCACATGCCCACAGTGGCATGCCTACACACACACACACACACACACACACACACACACACACACACACACTCTCTGAAATAAAATGTTTCCCTTTTCTCTGTTCTTATTGTACACAGACTACTAGAACACAATGTCCTTTGTTACAGCTCTCTGATTTCTCACAAAGACAGGGCCAGCAATAGATTACTGGGAAAGATATCTTTTATTCCTCTTTTTGGTGTTATGTAGGGTTTTGTTGATAGTAATTACTTTGTAAATTTCACCTGCTTAATAAACACATGGCTAAAATTCCCTGTCTGGATGAGTCTCATAGAGAAGGATGAAACTTGTTAAGACGGAATCGGGACAAGCATGTGAGAGAGAAGGACAAGCATGTGTGAGATGGCTTGCTGCAGAGACTGCTAGACTAGACTCATTGCACATGTCTGCTGGAGCCCCAGCTCTTCTCGGTGGACTCAGCTCTCATTAGTCCTGCATATGTGCTGCTACAAAGTCCCTAGGATCCTGAGTTAGTGCAAGAAGGAAGACAATTAGGCTCTTTGAGCCTCAAGTGCATTAGTCAAGAATCCCAGAATCCCCTGGAGAGCTCTGCAAATCCTTCAGGGTCTCATTTAATTTCATTTCCTGCCATTCCTAACATTGGTAATAAACTGCTCCCAAAATATCTATAATTTCTTTTATATCATAATACAAAGCTTTTGGACATATTTTTTGCCCACAGATGGAATGATGCTCAAATTAAAGGTAGAGCACTATAATGTAAGTTCTATTAATAAATGTCAATGGTTATCCTAAACAGGATGAATGTATACTGTGTTTGACCATTGATGTTAGCAAAGAGAAAAACCTATGAAATTGAATAGGGTAGCTGGCTTTGGGGCAAACAAAGAACAATGCTATAGTCCCTTCTTGGTGTGCACAGTCTCAAAGGAGTTAGCCTAGCCCCTTCTTGGCTTACACGGAGTCTCATAGGAGTTAGCCTTGTTGTCTATACTTACTTTCTAGTTACTTTCTATTGCTGTGATAAAAGACTCTGACCAAAACCAACTTTCAGGGAGAGGGGGTTATTTGGCTAACACATCCTGGTCACAGTATAACATCAAGAAAAAACAGGGCAGGAACCTGGAGTCAGGAACGAAAGCACAGACCACAAAGGAGCAGTGCTTACTGGCTTGCTCCTCTTGCCTGTACTCAGCCTGCTCTTTTAGACATTACAGGACCACCTCCATAGGGGTGGCACCACCCACAGTACGCTGGCCCCCCACATCACTCTACAATCAAGAAAATTCCCTACAGACATGCCCACAGGCTAATGCAATGCAGAGAATTCTTCAGTTGACATTCCCTTCTCCCAGATATCTCTAGTTTGTGTCAAGTTAACAATAACCACCCAGCACGTCTTTACTGATATGACCTAAAACATCATTCCCAAACAGATTTAAAATTAAGGAAGGGCTGTCAGTACTGGATGATACAAAGCTAACTCCTCAGGAGCAGATCCTTTGCATGCCAAGACAGTGGACCTCTTTTGAATCCTTTTTGTACAGAACTTAAATATTCCCAATAAATCATGAAGTATATGATATTCAAAATTAATACATAATATATGACATATTGCTCAAATATCTTCATGTATTTTAAGATTTAATAAGCTTCTTTATTCATGATGACATATTGGCAAAGCTTAAATTTTTCTCAATGGCTACTTATTTTTATTTATTTATTTATTTATATGTATATTTTTTATCAAATCTAGACCCATGTCCCCCCCATCTCCCCACCCCACCAGAGCTCATGCATTCTGCCAAACATGCTTTTCATCTCTTTCTCAGTCTCTCTCAATATTCTTCATGTGGAAGTTGACTGTTTTGAGCAGAAGTTCACTGTTTCAGTTAGTTCTTTGATGCAGTCCTTTCTGTTGTTGTTGTTGTTGTTGTTGTTGTTGTTGTTGTTTCCAATATGCATCACTCCCAACTGCTTTGGACAAAAGCTCAAGGGGCTGTGCACAAGAAATATTTACAACTAGGTAATTGGCACTAGCATCCACAGATGAGGGATACCATTCGTCGTTTGTTTTTCTGGGACTGTGTTATTTCACTCAGCATGATGTCCTCTAGTTCCAGCCATTTTCCTGCAAAGCTCATGATGTCATCTTTCTTTTACTGCTGCATAGAACTCCATTGTGTAGATGTACCACATTTTCTCTATCCACTCATCAATTGAGGGGCATTTGGGTTGGTTCCAGCTCCTTGCTATTGTGAAGAGAGCTGAAATAAACATGGCTGTGCATGTATCTCTGTGGTGGGGTGAGTCTTGAGGGTACATGCCCAGGAGTGGTATGGCTGGGTCAGGTGGCAAGTTCATTCCAAGTCTTCCAAGGGTTCTCCACACTGCTTTCCATAGTGGCTGTATGAGTTTACATTCCCACCAGCAGTGGATGAGTGCTCCTCTTTCCACACAACCTCTCCAGCACTTGGTATCATTTGTTTTCTTGATCCTAGCCAGTCTTATTGGAGTAAGATGATATCTTTTTTTTAAGGGATTCTACAATATAATGACACAGTTGTTTGCAGATAACATTGATGTTACTCAGTATGTCATACAATTAGGAAATTGGTGCATTTTGCAAGTATCTATGTCCAAATTTTGAACAACCCAAGGTTCCCATAGTCCAGTTGGAGAAGCTTGTATGCACAGGCATGTTGATCAATCAGGAGTCCAGATTATATTCCTGTAGTCTAATGATTCACCCCTATACCTCCGCAGCCCTTACAATCTACCATGCCTCCTCTTCCTCAGTTTGTTCCCTGGGCTTTGGGAAAGGGGCACAAGTGGGTGAGAAGAAAATAGTCTAATTTCTTTGGAGTTGTCATTTTGGACTCCAGTCTGTTCAGGTCGTTTCTCTTCATGGATTGACAGCTTTCCCAGTGATACCCTTTTTAGTCATACTAACAAAGTACAGTCTATTGGATGTACAGGCATTTAAGCAGTACCAATTATTATGTCAAGCTAAGCTGTGAGCAAAGACACAGATGCTTGGATGGTATGCTAATCCGCAAACTGTGGTTTCTCTATAAAGGGTGACAAGTTCTTATTGTGGCTTATAACATCTCCTAACCATTAGAGGACATAAGCTTGTGGCATCCGCTGTGAGTTATTCCTCCAAGGAGAGAGCTAATAGCCAAATAGATTTGGGATATATATAGACACTTGGCTGCCACTGTTGCACAGTATCTCCAGGCTGTTGAGGTGTAGCTGATATTGATGGAGGAGTCTTGCTTGTCTCAGGGAGACCAATGTTTTGCTGTATTGCTTTAGTGGCCTTTGGTAACGCTCTCTAGCATTTCAGAGGCCAGTTGTACGCTAGCAAGTGACGTCTCATAACATTTTTCATGCTCAGACCAGGTCTTCGACAACAGGGACTTACTGCCTTTCTCCTTAGTGTTTTTGATTTGCATTTCCTTAATGATTAGTGATGTTGAACACTTCTTAAGGTGTTTCTCAGCCATCTCTAATTCCTCACTTGTGAAGTCTCTGTTCAGCTCTTTGCTCCATCTGTTGAGTGGGTCATTTGTTTTCTTTCTTCTTTGTTTTTTGAGTAGTTTATATATTCTGGAAATCAATGCTTTGTCAGATGTTTCTGCAATTAAGTTTTCCTCCCACTCTGTGGGATTTCTCTTCACTTCCTTGATTGTTTCTTTTGATGTACAGAAGCTTTTGAGTTTAATGAGGTCCCATGTGTCAATTGTCGACCTTAATTCTTGCGCAGCTGCTGTCTGATTTAGGAAGTCTTTTCCTACACCTATGTCTTGTAGTCTGCTGAATGGCTACTTATTTTAAAATATGTGTCTTAGCACACAGCAAAAGTGGCCTGCATGAAAGAATACATGGCAGAAAGATGTGGAGGGTAACACTAATGCAGGGCCTTCATCACACTCTCAAAAGGATTTTCCAGCACTTTCGGTGATCACTCAATTTTCTCCTACATATTTACTATTTTTTTTTCAGTATTTCTCAAAGGGAAGCTCTTCTTGGCCAGAAACTCTTACTTTGCCTTTTTTTTTTTCTAATTTGGCCTTTTCTGACATGATTTTTAGGAAAAGCAGTCCAGTGAAGTAGAATGCATACATACAAAATCCAAATCCAAAATCCCAAACCTAATGGATACCCCAAAGGCTGGGACTATAGCTCAGTCATAGAGTAGTTACCGAGCATGTTTATGGCCCCAGTACTGTCAAAATAAAAAATGTCCTGCAGGCACTGAGGTCTAGACCATCCAATTCTGTCTTTGGAGCCTCCATATCTACTCATGATCATAAAGAGGTCTCAGAATTATTGTGAAAAGATTTAATATACGTGAAAACCATGTGCTTCTATAATTTGAGTATTATATAATTAAATGGGCATGAGGAAATCTCTATTGATAATTCATTGGATTATCAGATATGACATGGTGGTCTAATCTAATTAGTTTTATCACCAAAAGGCAAATATATTATACAATTACTGAGACATCTATCAAGACTTTGACATGCATGTAGAACATGTGCTTAAGAATAATCTAGTGGTTGGGGCTGGAGAGATGGCTCAATGGTCAAGAGCACTTAAATTATTATTTAAAATATTTAAATGGATCTAGTGATGATGAACAGCCAGAGAGCTAAGCAGGCAGACAACTAAAAAGTGAGATGTTCAGCTGTTATTTTAAAGGAACTTCTTCCTTCATTTGTCCTTGATATTTTATATTCTTACTTTAAAAATGAAGGTGTTGGGGCGAAGTCAACAGTGTTTTACAAGCTGATAACTCTCTGCCTTCATATTGTTCAAAGCCTCACGAAAGAGCCTTTAAAATACCCTTGATTTTCCATTAAAATTCAATTTGTTGATTTATGTATTTCAAGATGGGACTTCAGAGATCATTTCGAGGAATCAAAAGCTCTATTTTTTGAGACATGGTTCTTTGAAATGTTGATCCATTGAGTGCACCCTGGTTTTAAAATTTGGTTGCTGTTTCCTTTAAAAAATATAAATTCCCTAAGATAAAAAAGCACTCCTTCCTGGGTTCCCTTTGAAGATAGATCTTTTCAATATTATACTCTTAAAATGGCAAATTTATCTTTTAGCTCATCTAAAGGATTCAAAGGAAGTTAACATATGCTTTTTCAAGATCATAAATGTTTCTTTTTTCACACAAGGATCAGAAGAAAATCTTGATTGCCAAAAATACTTTCAGAATTCTACTATGTATGTATAGATTGTGGGGAAAGAAAAGGTCAAACTGAGACTTCTGACAAGGAAAGATAGATGAAAGAACACACTGCAGACCCATGGAAGCTGTGGTCACCACAGAAACGTTAAGTGCTCAAATGAAATGTCATCTGATACTGGGGTCACTGTTTATTTAGACCGCTGTGTTTCTTTTGAAAAAAAAAGCCAACACCTCAAAAGATTCCTTGGATTGGAGAAAATTGCAAAGAAGAGGCTCACATTTTCAAGAAAGGTAACCAGATCTATAAAGAAAAAACTGAACCTTCAGAAGTATTTTTATGCACGGGAATTTCTGTGCTCAGAAGCCATTATCTGTCCTAAAGGGAGCTATTGTCATGAAAAATAAACCCTCTCCCCCCCAGGTGTGAGCTTGTTTAGTCCTCATTCAAACAAACTCTAAAGCATGAATCCAGTCAGCTGGAAGATAATGATACATCTCCCAGGTTGATGATAATAAGGAATCATTGTTTTGATATTAAGGGATTGATCCTAATTTCTATAGTAGATTTATCTTTATTTTTTATTTTTTCATTTTTATTTATGGTGTGAGTGTTCTGCCTGCATGTATGTAAGAGCATCTGCCTCATAGAATGCCCACAGAAGCCAGAAGAGGTCATTGGATGCCCCAGAGTTGGAGTTATAGAGAGTTGGTAGCCACCTACTGGGTGCCAGGAACTTAAAGGATCCTCTTCAGGAGTATGCAGAGGATCTCCAGCCTCAGACTTATTTTTTAAATGGAATTTGCTCTTAGAAATATATATGAGGGCTGGAGAGATGGCCTAGCGGTTAAGAGTGCCGACTGCTCTTGCAGAGGACTCTGGGTCTGGGATGTATAAGAAAATTAGCTGAGGGGGGCTGGAGGGATGGCCTAGCGGTTAAGAGTGCCGACCACTCTTGCAGAGGACCCGGGTTCGATCCCCAGCACCCACATGGCGGCCGAGAACCGTCTGAAACTCCAATTCCAGGAGAACTCCAGTTCCAGGGGAATCTGAGACCCTCTTCTGACCTCCGAGGCACTGCACGACATGGGTGCACAAACTTGCATGCAGACAGTACATTCATACACATACAGAAATAAATAAAATTTAAAAAAAGAAATATATATGAAAATATTTATTAACGTAAGCTACTATGTCTATGGTCTGCTTCAAAATACTGTCACCCCCCACTGGATGGTGGGGCTGTAGGTGTTTGGGCACAACAGCCTGCAGATAGGTTTTGCATGAAGGATGCTTGTACTCATGGATTATCACTTATAGCTAAAAATGAAAAAAAAAAAACTCGACAGAGAAAGGACTGCAGGACAGTTATGGCAGAATGCATGACCTGTGGGATGGGGTGGGGGGGGGAGGGAAAGGGAAATAAGCCTGACCTGAATGGAAAAAATGTTGAAATGCCACAAAGCATCATAAAAAACTAATTTAATAAAAAATATAAAATAAAATAAAATAAAATAAAATAACTATGTGAAAGCAAGAGGGAAATATCTGGAGCCTTAGAAAGATCAAAACTGGTCACATGTCGAAAACCACGAAAGCCAAGTGACTCCAAAGAAAATTTACATGCACTGCTGGTCATAGTGGCCCATGACTTTAATCCCAGCACTTGGGAGGCAAAAGCAGGTGGATCTCTGTGAGTTCAAGGCCAGCCTGGTCTACAGAGCTACATAGCAAGTTCCAAGACAGCTGTGGCTACAGGGAGACCATGTCTCAAAAAGACAAAAAAAGAAAAAGAAAAAAAAAGGGTTACAATGCTAAGGTCTCATATATAGATTTTGGGAAGCTTTATTAATAAAAAAATTTTAGTTTCCATAATCAGCCATGGTCTGAATATGTTAAATGGAAAATTCAGAAATAAACACATCACATGTTTAAATTGTACGGAATTCCGAAGAGGTGGCTGAAATTTCAAATTCATGCCCTGCTTGGGACATAAGTCATTTTGGTTTAAAATCGCCACACTACCAGAAAGCTCAATTCCAAAAAAGGGGCGCGGAAAAGAGAGCCGTGCGGCCCTGGATACACTCAGCAGCAGCTCCACGCCTAACTGTGCAATCCGCCTGGGGAAGTGTATCTATCCATGGAGAGGAGCTGCGGGTCATCCCGTGTACCCGTCGGTTCCACAGGACGTGTGTGGACCCATGGCTGCTGCAGCACTGCACATCCCCCACGGTTGGCACAACATTGTAGAACAAAACACCATGTGTGTGGAGACCAGCAACTTTACACGTGGTCGGCAGCAGAGTGGCATTACCATGTGCACAGGACCAGTGCAATCCCAGCCCACCCTACCAGGACAAGCATGGATCCCCATGGAAACCCTGTCACACTGCTGACCGTGGACCATCATGGGGAGCAGAGCCTACTTCCAGGGTCTCAGCTACCCAGAGCAGGACAGCCAGCCAGTGCTCAGCCTCGCACCCAGTCCCATCCAGTGCCTTCCCACCAAGCAGTGGCAGCAGCCTGCTCTTCCCCACTGTGCTGCACGTGGCCACAACCTCCCTGCACGGAGGCCGCACATCCAGCTTCAAGGGCACCGCTCGTGTGCAGTGGCTACTTGGCTGACTGCCCTGGCAGTGACAGCAGCAGCAGCAGCTCTGGCCAGTGTCGCTGCTCCTCCGGTGACTCTGTGGTGGTCTGCACAGAAGTCCGCAATCAGGGTGTTGATGAAAGCTGCTCCACCTTCCGAAGCTCCCTCAGCACCGACTCTGACCCCTTCATCCATGGAAGGCGGAGCCCCTGTGGAACCAGCGAGGCAGGGGGCCCACTGTACACCTTGAGGGCTCCTCCTCACCAGAGGAGCTTCCGGCAGCACACTTAAGGTGTCAGGTGGGCAGAGCCATGGCCAGGCCCTGCCTCTCCCTCGGGGCACCAGCTGTCCCCCTGCCGTCTGGAGATGAACTACAGCAGCCTCTCCTCGCTGGAACACAGAGGGCCCAATAGCTCTACCTCAGAAGTGGGGCTCGAGGTTGCTCCTGGGGCTGCCCTGGACTTCAGGACCTGGAAAGGGGGCTCAGAGGGACTGTCCTATGCCTGCAGCTATGAGCCCCAGGCCTCCACACTGGGGCCTGGGGCAGGAGCATCTGGGGGCAGCAGCACCTGATTCCTGGGTCCCCCACTCCTGGAGGGCTACAGCCCTGCAAGTGGGAAAACACAGGCAGGGAGCTCCCAGGGCCTGGATGGCTTCACTCCGGCCATCTGCAGTACCCACTCACTGAGGATCCCCACCCAGCTGTTAGGCAGGGGCCCAAGACCTGACCCAGCACATCCCCATTATTCCTGAGGATATAGACTGTGGCTCAGGCTTGTTCCCAAACTGCCAAGGGATGCACAGCTATGGCCCCTGGGGTGGGACACTGGGCCTGGATGTTTCTCCACTCCACTGGGGTCTGGGGACAACCCGAGAAGAGGAGCAGGTTCCATGCTACCAAGCTGAGGTGCCACTGTAGCCTGGCTGCCCTCCAGAGGAAACAGGTCTCACCAGGGCTAGCCTGCCCAATGCTCCCCAGGACACTCAGGAGCCCCACACCCTGGCCACGTACAGGAGCTTGAGCTCAGAAGGAACACTAAATGGAAATTGGGAACTATACAAGACTCCTAACTCGACTTCCTTCAAAACATAAAAAAACAACAAAAAATATTTTTTTAGCTTTGACAGACACATTAAAGTGGTAGTAAAGAGAGCCCTCCTCAACCCAAAAATGAGCCACTTGTGTCACACCCTCCCCATTAACAAACCAACAGACAAAAATCTCTTGAGTTTTTTGCCTCTTTTAATAATGTGTTATTCTGTTTTGTAATGTGTATGCTTGGGGTTCTAACGTGTATGGAATTGAGTTCTCTGCTTTGTTTGTTAAGATATTATAAGTAAATGTAAAAATTATTTAAATATATATTTTAAAGAACCCCAACCACCAATTTTTGCTGAAAAAGAAAAAAAAAATCACTGCTGCATTAAGTGAACCATGTCATGTGTCAAAAAAAAAAAAGTCACTACAAAGAGACTACCAGTTACCTGGTCCTGTTACCTGGTAGTCACTTTGTAGTTGTCAAATGATTCAGGTTGATTGTTCAGGGATTCCACCCTCTACGGTCAAGCAATCCTTCTGTATTTAATAATGCCTCAACATGCAGGAGCAATGATGTACAAGAGGTGCTAAGATATAGCACATGGAAGGGCATGTTAACTCTTGTACTGTGTGACAACTGTGCAGGGCATATAGATTAAAACAAAAATATATATATATATATATATATATATATGCATATATATATATAATTTGAACTTTGAGAAATTCTAATGCCTTGTGAGGAATGAAGCATATGAGGAATGAAACATATGATCCAGCTGTACAACTCCTAGATATATACTAGAAGGAATCAAAGTCAGCATACAGTAGAGATACCCACACACCCATGTTTATCACACCACTACTCACAACAGCTGAGTTATGGAATCAGCCTAGGAGAAAGAAGCATAGACATACAATGGAATATGATGAAGGAAATGGTGTCATTTGCAGGATAATGGATGGAACATCAATCAAAATAAGCCCAGACTCTAAAAGCAAATGTCACATGTTGTTCTCATTTGTGGAATCTACAACAAGAGAAAAAGACATAAAAGAGGAAATATTATGGAGAGGAAGAGAATCAGAGGGAGAAGATAAGAGTGTAATGAGGGTGAAAATCAGAAAACATCATATGCATGCATGAAAGTGTCATGAAAAAACACATTATTTTGTGATTAATATATGCCAATAAAAATTAGACTAATATTTTCTCATAATCTACTTCAAAAAGTATCTGCAAATACACAATTTATTAGACAAAATACATACAAAAATATTATACAAAAATAATTTATTGCATATACTATATTTCATACAGTAGAAATCACAAATATATTGATATTAATATCATATATATTATATAAAGACACCAATCAAAGGTACAACCCCAGCTTTAAGGCCTAATAACCACTTTTATTTAGGGGATAATCAACAGCTACCTAATTGGACTTAAAGTCCATTCAGTAGGAGGGAACTTATTTGTAGCACTATGACATAGACAAATACACATGGCTGGAGAGGTCATAGAGATCCCTAGACAAATTTAACTTCTTACTATGTGTTAGGTATGGATCCTTATATTTACATCTACATATACCAGTCACCACTCATCAGAGAAGCTTCTTTTGCATCAGACTATTACAGGATTGTGCAACAGAGAATAAGTGTCTGTGAGATGCCCAACCCTAAGTGACACATCTACAATTCAACCTCTACACCTAAAGCTCATAGAAACATAGTGGAACAAGGGGTAAAGAGAATACTAATGCATCTCTCAACTCTCATTGGCAAGGCTTCCTCATATAATAGCAGGCGATGAACACATGTGTAGAGAGTAAAAGACTGCAGATGTGTGTCTCTGGACTCCTGTAGTAAACCTCACCTATCCAAGGCTCAGGGATCATTTCAGAAGAGGAGGAAGAAAGATTATAAGATCCAGGAGAGAAGGTGCATGACCATAAAGAAACAGCCTTACAGACTCCTTGGACCTTGCTCATAGGAACTTACAGCAATGGTGACAACATGCAAACTCAAGACCCAAACTCAATCAGACAAAAACCAGCATAGAAGTGGAGAAAGGCCAGGAGGCCACAACATTGGCAAGGAACTCCTGGTAGCTGATCCCTGCTGGGAATATTGATCTTTGAGGGAATCATGCTAGACAGGCTGAACAGGCATCAGTGGATGAACTCACAATGAGGGGCATCTGGACACACAAACTTGACTTGATAGGGCTTACCATATAATACAAAATGCATGAAGATTTGTGGGTGGGATATGGGGGTACAGATAAGGAAGGGGAACTTAAATAGGATTAAGACAATATTGTATGGAATCCGCAAAAACTCAGTAAAATATATTTTTAAAAAATTCATGGCTATTGATGCTGGAACGCAATTCTATACAAAACCCAGTGATTGGAATTTTTCACCCTTTTATTTTTTTAGAATACTTTTATTGATGTTTTGTTTATTTCAGACATTTTTTTCAGTTCAATTGAGATATAGTTTCCTTTCCCTTCTCCCAACCCCACCCCAGATCATGCATTGTGCCATACATGTCCTACATCTTTCTCTCAATCTTCTTAAAGTTTTTCTCTGAAAAGGTTTATTGTTTGGGGCAGAATTTAACTATATCAGTCTTTTCTCTGACCCAGTCTTCATGTTGTTGTGGTTCCCTCCTTTTTGCATTGCTCCAAAATATGCCTATATAAACATCATTTATGTACCAGAATTATGCCTTCCAGAAATAAATGGTTTGTTAACTCTGATATATGTTTAGGAGTTCACATTTTTCACTTTAATTTTATATTACTCTAAAATATGAATATATAATTTCCACCCATATACATTAATTACCATGTCTGAAAATAAGTAGTAAGTTAACTCTAGGACTTATTAAGGGATTTACATTATAACATCACAGTTGCTTTCAAACAGAAAGAAATATAACAATAACATTGCTTAGCTTGTCTTTCAATTGGAGGATTTGGTACTAGCATCCACAAATGAGGGAAATGATTCCCCATTTGTTTTTCTGGGACTGTGTTACTTCACTTAGCATAATGGCTTCGAGTTCCATCCATTTACCTGCAAAGTTCATGATGTCATCTTTCTTCACCGCTGCATAGAACTCCATTGTGTAGATGTACCACATTTTTGTTATCCACTTGCCAGTTGAGGGGCATTTGGATTGGTTCCAACTCTCTGCTATTGTGAAAAGAGCTGCAATAAATATAGATGTGCATGTATCTTTGCAGTAGGATAAGTTAATATAGTAAAAATATCCATTCTACCCAAATTAATATACAGATTTAATGCAATGTCAATTAAAATCCCCCATGAGTTTCTTCACAGACTTGGAAAAAAAATCCTTAAATTCATATGGAAAAACAAAAGACCCCAAATAGCTAATGCAACCCTGAGTGAAAAATGCAATATGGGGGGGGGGAGGATCACTTTATCAGACTTCAAGCTATATTACAGGGCTATCGTCATAAAGACAGCCTGGTACTGGCAGAAAAACAGACCCATTGACCAATGGAATAAAATTCAAGATCCAAACTTGAGCTTGTACAATGTCAGCCATGTCATATTCAATAAAGGGGTCAAAAAAGCTCATTGGAGGAAAGATAGCATCTTCAGCAAATGGTGCTGGCAAAACTGGATCACCATATGTAAAAGAACAAAATTAAACCCCCACCTCTCACCCTGTACAAAAATCAATTCCAAGTGGATCAAAGATCTCAACATGAAACCCAAAATTCTGAATGTAATAGAAGAAAAAGTTGGCAGCAACCTATAAGACATAGGCCTAGGAAAAGACCTTCTAAATCATACAGTAGCTACACAGAAAATAAGGTTGACAATTGACAAGTGGGACCTCATTAAACTCAAAAGCTTCTGTACAGAGAAAGAAATGATCAGGGAAGTGAAGAGAAAACCCACAGAGTGGAAGGAAACCTTTACCACTGATACCTCTGACAGAGCATTAACTTCAAAAAAACTCAAAAAAAAAAAAAACCTCATAACTCAAAAAAAAAAGAAGAAAACAAATGACTCACTCAAAACATGGAGTAAAGAGCTGAACAGAGACTTCCTCAGTGAGAAAGTAAAGATGGCTGAGAAACATGTTAAAAAGTGTTCAACATAATTAATAATTAAGGAATGCAAATTAAAACCACTCTAAGATATCATCTCACTCTGATAAGACTGGCTAAGATCAGGAAAACAAAAGACACCAAATGCTGGAGAGGTTGTGGGGAAAGGGGAACACTCACCCACTGCTGGTGGGAATGTGGAAAGCAGTGCAGAGAACCCTTAAAAGACTCAAAATGAGCCTACCACCTGACCCAGCCATACCACTCTTGGGTGTATACCCACAAGACTCACCCTTTTTTATCATTCATCAAGGTGATGGTTTTTATAATTAAATTTTTCTTAAACAATTTTATACATTTATCCAGTGAATTCTGATTACTCTCATTCATCACCCTCTTCAATCTCCCTCCTCCTCCTCCTGAAAGTCCCTTTCCCATATTCACGTCTTTTTATTTTGTTTTGTGATCCACTGAGTATAACCAGGGATATCTGTGTGACCATGGTCTTGCATTTATCCACTGGTGCATGGTGAACTTGCTAGTGGATATATAACCGAAGATATTGGCTGCCCCTCCTTCAGAATGTATTAGATCCAGTAGTTGAGGAGGGATGTGTGGTTCTCATGAGCCCCTCCCCAGTCCATTCTTGATTGTGGACAAGTCTAGTCTTTTCCAGGCCAAGTGAAGGCGGCCACGGCTTCTGTGACATGACCACCATGGCTGTGTCCAGCCCAGAGACAGCATTTCACAGCCCTTCTCCCAACTTTAAGGTTCTTCAATTCTTTCCACATCTTCTTTAAGAATGTTCCCTGAGCCTAAGATTTCTTTTAGAAGAGATTATGGAGCAGGGGGTCTTGAAAGATGGCTCAGTGGCTAAGAGCACTTGCCAGTCTCTTAGAGTTTAGTTCTCAGCAACCATGCTGGGTGGATCACAACCACACGTAACTCCAGCTCCAGGATATGGGATATCCTTTCTAGCAGCTGTGGACACCTGCTCACACATGCAGCCATAGACATACAATTTTAAAAAACGAAATAAGACAAATATTTTTTACAAAACAAAAAGTAACAATGTATCATCAAGAACTTTCTTACAAAAAATAAAATAAAATAAAATAAAATAAAATAAAGAACTTTCTACCAGCTCTTCAACTTTGATGATGTTCCCTTTGGCACTTGACTGTCCATGGAAAAAAAAAATAAACTTCACAGAGACAGGCCTAGGAATCTCCCTTCATTCCTGAACCTGCTACCTTTGGTCAGTGGTCAGAACATATGAGCATGTCAGGCCTACTGAGCTGATAGAGCACAGAGAAGAAACTTGTTCCATTACCTGTACGCTCTGGGCTCCCTTTCTCTCATAGCCCTGTGACTGACCCTGGGGACCCATCTCTCTTTTTAAATATTTTCTTACATTAGTATGACCATATTCAAAATCACATTTTGTACCCTAAGCAATAGAGAACATGAAAGATGATGAGACAATCAGGAAAGTAACTAAAATTTAGTGTAGTCTACATTGATACCCTAACTGTATAAAATCTCTGAAATCATAAATGCCACTAAATCATTTGAAATATGTAATTTATTTTCATATTTTTCTCTAATTTGCTTTAAGTTGTTCTGGAGTGCTGCCTATTGGGCAATCCTACTGGGTACCATTTCTCATGGAGATGTCAGATGACCGAACACAAGATAAAAAGGGCCGTCTTGAAGTGGACCCAAAAATTCTCATTTTTCATTGGCATTTTTAATAATCAGATTCTGTAGCTATATTTTCTCATTTCAAACAGATCGATCCATTATGCAGCGCTCACATTTATGAGGAGGAGAAGGAAAATCATCATTCATTTAGCTCATCACAAGCTCCCTTTTGCATGAAATGCAGCCTGCAAAAACTCACGTGTTATTTTCATCTCTCTCCATGTTGCAAGCAACTGCAGGAAACAGACTGTTGAGATTCATCAGTTAATCGATACCTTGTACATTAAAACCTCAGCATCTCTCTTTGCAGCCGCCCCACATTTAATCACTGTCATGGCCCTGTGTAATTCTGGAGTGTGCTGTGTGCTCCTCAATAAATATTTCATGCTTCTCTTTGGAGGCTTATTTCTGTTTCCTCTAGGTATGCCTGGGAGAGTGCTTTCATTGTTCTCTGCTTTTGTAAAGCCTGGGAGTAGCCTTGGCCATTAACAAGCCACTGTTCTTGCAGCTTAGAATGGATTTGATTTCACAGTTCTTAGTTTAACATATAAGTATAGGGGAATTTTTATTTTGCCCCTCTCTCTGTTTCCAAAGTGCTCCAGAGTGGTTTTATCTTAAGAAAACTGTTTGACTAAGGGTTTGAATTATTAACAGCTCCTCGGAGGAGCTCCCTAATGGCCTTGTTGTTTAAGGGTGTCTTGTCACATTCATTTTTAAAGGTAGGGTAATGAATATGGAAAGAACAAAGCTAGTCCTTTCACAGATGTTTTCCTAGACGCCTGTCAGACTCCAGCAAGCAAACAAGCTTGAGACCACACAAAGTAAAAGCAAGATTAAGTCTAACTTGCCCTTTGATTTCAAATAATGCAATAGTAGCAGGAACAAAGAATTTTTTTTCACTAAAAATTTACTTCTATACCTGAGTTCTCTGAAAAGGGTTAGCACATGACTAACAGCATATGCTGTGATGCAAAGTAACTCTTGGTTGTGATTCATTTTGAATTTTTGTTCATAGTAAGAAAAGAAAATCCAAGCTATTTAGACTTTATCTCTTGAGGCTACAAAAAAAAAAAAGGCAAATCACGTGACAGCTATGTAGACATAAGCACATTAAAATGGCTGGTGTCTGTCAACTCTCGTCTCTTCTTTTTAGGAGCCCCCTAGCCCCACACTAAATACAAAGTGCTGGATTCATTAGGCTGGAAACATATTGCCCATACAGCAGGACAGAATGACAGTTTCCCACACACAGCACATGGAGGCACACTTTACAGCCCAGATTTTCAGCTTTTAACCCGGTAACTTAATAGCAAAGGCAATTCTGCTTTGCTTTGTTCCCCTTCAAAGAGAAAAGAAAGCAATATCCGCTTTGTTAGCAAACAGAGCATGCAATATTTTATATTGCCGTAGTCAATTATGTGAGGCTGGCTAACCTTTTCCAGGTATTATGGTCCTCACATCTCTCTGTGCTCCTGTTGCCAACAATGCAGAAGTTGCTTCAAAGCATCTTTGCAGTGTTAGAAAGAGAAGACAGCTGGCACTGCTTGAGATGGTGCCGAGATGGCCAGGTTTCTAATTTATAAAATGGGGACAGCACATGTCAGGAGAACATCTCTGGGAGTTTTGTAAAAATATAGCTCCAGCTATTTCCTTTTGTCAGGTAAAGACTTGTTAACTGAAAAAATAAACAACAACAACAAAAAATCCTTTCACTGAGATAAGCAGATAAAAACAAAAGCCCTCAATTCAAAAAAGAAATGTGTAAGATGAAATATCCTAATTCAGAGCAGTGTTGTGCTCAAAGGCACAGTTGTAAGAGAATTTGACCATCCAGCTAGAGAAGAAGATCCTGAATCAGTCTCACCTTCAGGCAATTGGGCTAGATCTGATATATCAGGAGATTATATAACTTTTGAGATCTCCAGAGGAAGATGGGTAGTTAGGTGGACTTACATAAACCATGGCATCAGCCCAGAGGAAGGGACAGAACATGGGCAATAATGGGCATTCACCCATTCCAATCCACACACCACTTTAAATTGTCACCTTCAGCTGGGCATGGTGGCACACACCTTTAATCCTAGGCAGAGACAGGTGGATCTTTGTCAGTTCAAGGCCAGCCTGGTCTACAGAGCAAGTTCCAGGAACCCTGGGGCTACAGGGAAACCCTGTCTCGAAAAGATTAAAAAAAAAAAAGTCACCTTAATCTCTCATTATGTCTATAGGCCCATTTTCAAAATGGCCCCTTCTGATATTTGTACTTGATTTTTCACAGCTTAGAAAAATGTTGAAAAAGTACAAGTTTTCCCAATCCAGGGAGGAAATTTGCCTTCAAAGAAGCCATGACCTAGCTGAGGTGATCCAAATAAAAGGAACAGAACTCAGTTCAGAATTCCCATCCTCTAAGCCAGTGTTCTTTCTTGTACTTTCAAGAAAATTTGGGAAAGAACAAACATTCAGATTAACTACCTATGACTCTGTAGGGCAATGTAGTTCATTTTCTCGGGGGAAACAGGGATTGTTGCTAAGCAGTGTACAAATTAGAAAAGGGCTCTCATAAAATGATTCTGAGCTGTTTATGCCACACTGCTTTGTTCTTGCAGACACATTACTTATAACTTATATAACAATTCCCCAGATTTTAGGGGGGAAAAGCAAATGCAAAATATCTGTCATGAATCATACATACTGAAAGTTCTGTATTAAATGGAAAAGCTTAATGTGGTAGGATTTAAGTTCTGCAATATATTCATGTTCAAAGGCCTAATTGAGCAAATAACTCTCAGATATAAGATAGATTCACAACAGGGGACCAAAACAAATAAGCTCTTATGGAGCCCTCAAATTGAGGTTTTCACAAAACATAATGAAGTAGCCCAGAAGAAATTGTGTCCTTAAAGCAGACTGTGTCTGAAAAGACACAGTGCTGGGGACACCTTACTTAAGAGCCTCCCTAGACTTCAGGTTTTGTGTTGCACACAGCTGTGGACAAGACTTCAGCTAATACATCAAAGTTTCTCTGATGGATTGTTCTTCTGACAACACTGTTGTCATTCTGTCAGTGTTGAGGAACAGAAATACGAATGCTGTGCCCAAATCAGCTGTGGTTCCTGATACAAATTACAATGCCACCCAGAAACCAAGACAGCTCTTTGTGCTTCTAGCCTACATTTTTGTGGCCTTCAATAAAATGGTACAACCTTTCAAGTAAATCCTGACTCAGTGTGCATGGTATAGAACGTCAAAGAGACAATCCATTCATAATATATCAATACAGTCAGTGTTCACAGGCTCCACATCTCACAGATTCAACCAAAAAGAAGCAGAATAACTATACCTGTCTTTGTTAAAAAAAACACTGCCCCAAACCAACTTGTGGAGAAAAGGGTTTATCTTATTGTTCGTTTACCAGGCCATGGCTCACCACTGGGGGAAGTCAGGGTAGGAACTCAGGGCAGGAACCTGGAGACAAGAACTGAGGCGCAGATCAAGGAGGAATGGTGCTTACTGGCTTGCTCCTCTGGCCTATGCTCAGCCTGCTTTCTTATATATAACCCAGGACCACCTGCCCAGTGGTAGCACCGTCCACAGTGGGCTAGGCCCTCACATATCACTCAACAATCAAGAAAATGTCCCACATACATGGCCACAGGCCAATCCAATAGAGACAATTCCTCAATTGAAATTCCATCTATCCCAGTGTGTCCAGTGGACAACTGTAGCTATCCAGCACAATATCTATATTGAACATATACAGATGTTTTTTTCTTATTATATCCTACACAATAGAACAAATAGTAACATAATATTTACATAGAATTTTAAGTTTTATCAAACATCTAAAAATATTTTAAAGAACATGGAAAGATATGCACAGGTCATATGCAAATACTACATTTTATAAAATAAATTTTAGTACCCACAGATTTTGGTATTCTGAGGGAAATATATGTTCTGGAGGCAATCCCCCCAAATACCACATATACCAAGGAAGATGATAGAAATTTTACACCAAGCGTGACTATACTAGTTTGATACTTGAGTAGAAGAGCTGCTACCGAACAAGAAGTTGCTCCTGACCATCCAGCTCAGTCCTGCTCATCTACTTCATCAGCACCCTCCTGCTTTTTGGGTCGTTTTTTCAGCACACAAAGCACTTACCATTTTAGAATTTGCTCGCGTTAGGTTTTATGCAGAATCCACAACTTTAAGGCCATTATAACACATGTTCTCATAAGTAAATAAACTAGAATGTGAGCATTCCTACTTACTTCACAAAGGAATTAGATTCTTTCTTGGATCCTGGTGGCAACAAGCCAAGTAAGTAAGAGAAGTAGTAAGAATGATATAAGCATAAGCAGAGATCATTGCCAGACTTATATATTTATGATATATATTTATATAAGTAAATACAAATACATAAACATATAACTCTTACAAATTACTTGAAAATTTCATGCAAGGTAGTTTGGTCATATTCACCCCCCAATGCCGCCTAGATCCACTCCTCTTTCCTATACTTCATGTCCACTTTTATTTAAAAATGTATTTTATTCATTATTTTTATTTTATTATTATGACTGTATTGTCTTCATGTATGTAAGTGCACCGGTATCGTGCAAGTGCAATGCCCACAGAGGTCAGAAGAAGGGTGTTGGATCCCTGGAACTAGAGTTAGGATAGTTGTTAACAGCCATATCAGTTTTGGGAATCAAACCTGGGTCCTCTGCTAGAGCAGCAGTGCTCTTAACTGCTGAGCCATCTCTCCAGCTCACTTCTTGCTGCCTATATGCTGAAGAGAGTGAGGCAGTCCACTGGAGTGTGGTTGGCAAATCAGAAGACACAGCCAGGCCTCTCTGATACATTTTCTGACATTCGCACATTGCATCCCATCCCACTAGACTTCCAAAGTCCACAGTTCCCTCCATCTCACTTTTCATCCCAACTTTCCACATCTTTCCAAGCAGAAACTCCCAAGTCCCTCAATGTCTTCACCAGCAACTTCCATCTACCATCATTGGGTCATTGGAGACTAAGACTTCTCCTTCTCTCTTCGTCTAAATATAAAATTATTCCATTCTACAGTATAGAAATGACACAGGCCAAAAATAAGTCTCTTTCCCATACCACCAGGCACAATTCTGAGGTGAAGCTTCACACCCCAATATCAAATTCTATTGTTGACTGTCCAGGCAGATGCATTCATGGATGCCTAATTCCCAACCACTGAACTCCCTCCTCCCAACTCAGGAAGCTCTCCAAGTCCTCTTGTGCATCTGCTGAAGGTCAGGTGTGCTGCTTGACACGTATGCACATGCCTTTATGTGTCCTATAATACCTTTCCAACACACAGCCCTCTCCAAATGAAATCCTGATCTACTCAAACTTCTTGAAACAGATTCTCCAGCTAAAATGCAAAAAGGAAAAACCAAATTCATCCTTGCATTTTGAACTGTCCAATATCCGTTTTCTAGAATTTGAGGATTTTTCCAGTACAATCTTTATTGTGCCTGTTTCTTCTCTCAGTGTCTGACATTTAGTAGATTACAGTTTTATTTTATTCACTAAGACTAACCTGGACCTTGGGCCTCAAACATTTTCCTCACAAAACTGTTACTTCTGCTATGAACTCCAAGAGTCTATTTTGAAACATGAAAGCTAAGAAATCCCTTCATATGCTTTTGTGGTAGCACTGTTCAGTGAACAGTAAATGTAAACAGGATTCGCAGCAGCCTTATTGGAGGAAGATAAGGGAATTGCGATTTTTAAAAACTGATGAAAACCTAGTAAAACTATACTACCTTCAAAGTATCACATTCTAATTTAAACATTCTTTTTTTTTTTTTTTTTGAGACAGTGTCTTTCTGTAGTTCCAACTAGCCTGAAACTCAACTATGAAGATCAGACTGGCCTCAATCTTGATATTACTACCTCTGCCTCCAAAATGCTGGGATTAAAGGTATGCTCCACCACGCCCAACTAAACATTCTTTATTAAATAATTGTAGACTCAAAAACTGGAAGGACACAGCTCACAAAAGGGGTTTAAGAAACATTGGGGGCTGTAGTGGTGGGTCTTTAGTTAAGAGCACTGGCTGCTCTTACAGAGAACCCGGGTTCAATCCCCAGCACCCACATGGCAGCTAACAACTCTAACTTCAGTTCCAGGTGAATCCAACTCCCTCTTCTGACCTCCAAGGGGATTGCACAAGTGTATTTACACACAACACAAGTATGGTACAGTCAGACACATAAAATATAAAAATAATAATTTTTTAAATAAACATAACTATTTCCTTATTCTTTCCAAAACAAATAGGTCCCTTGAATAAGAAGTTTCTTCTTTGTTCACATTGCCTGCTAATCATCAGAGAACTACAAGGTCTTAGCACAGTGAGATAATCCCATGCTTTGGCACAAATGAGCTCAGGACCTAATGAGTTCAGTATGGCCATTGGGTCACTTTACTGCCAGGTGTGGCTGTTGACTGACTCTCCACTATCTGATGCATAATGCTTATCTATTGACACTAAGACTTCTTTTTGGCCTAGGTCTCAACACAAGCTGCCATGAAAGCTCATGTTGAATGCTGAAACTGTACTTCTTTTTGTTTCACATTCTCCTGCTCAGTGATGTTCACAATGTAATGACTGTGTTAAGATAACTAAAAATATGGGGCTGGAGAGATGGCTCAGTGGCTAAGAGCGCCAACTGCTCTTGCAGAGGACCTGGGTTTGATTCCCAGCATTCACATGGTGGCTAAGAACTGCCCTTAACTCCAGTTCCAGGGGAATCCGATGCCCTCTTCTGACCTCCATGGCATTGCAGGACAGGGGTGCACAAACCTACATGCAGACAGTACACTCATACAAATAAAAAATAATTTTAAAAAAGATAACTAAAAAGAGAGAACACTTTTGCTTCATTTGTGTAGGGGACACATCATCCCTTGTACTCTGTTTGTGGACTTGAGTTTGGGTCACAGCTTAGGCTCCATTTTCTCAAAGAAACTGCATTTTAGGAGATTTCATTTCCTTCACTTCCCTTAGGTCTGAGCAGGTACAGCCATAACCCACACTAATAAATCTCCCCGCTGATTATAGGGAGAATGTTCATGCTATGCCCCACTAAATATTATGAGCAACTAGGTGAACCAATCCATGTTAATCAATTTTACACAGCCAACAAATGACACTTCAGTAAACACACTACAGATTTGATTATATCAAATTCTCAGAAAAAGGAAAATGGCTACAAACTTGAATTTTTTTTTCAAAATTTCTAGACATGTGCCTAAAAAATATCTTTGGAAGAAGAGTAAAGTAGGTGAAAAGATTTTAAGAGCCAGAGATGAGAGAGGACCGAGGGAAAACAGTGTCATGTGGACACTACACAACCATTGCACTTATGAGCTCACAGCGCTGTGGTTGTCTGCACTAGACCTGCACAAGATCAATCCAGTCAACATCCCAGCATGGATGGGCACAACTGCACAGCCTTAGCAGAGAAAATATTCAGTTCTAAGCCTAGGGAACAACCTGTGGAAGAGGGGGCGTGGTAGAATGTAAGGGCTGCGATTGGGGTGAATGGTGAAACTACAGCAATGTAGTCTGGACACTCATTTGATCAACTTGATTGAACAAACAACCTGTCACCCCCCACTGGATGGTGGGGCTGTAGGTGTTTGGGCACAACAGCCTGCAGATAGGTTTTGCATGAAGGATGCTTGTACTCATGGATTTTACTTATAGCTAACAGAAGAAAAAAAAAAAAAAACTGATGAGAAAGAGAGAGACATGCAGGACATGTTATGGCAGAATGCCTGATCTGGGATGGGGTGGGTTGGGGGGGGGAGGGAAAGAGAATTGGAAGGGGTGGAAGACAAGGGAAATATACCTGACACTGAATTGGAAAAAAATGTATGAAATGACAACAAAGCATCAATAAAAAACTAAAAAAAAAAAAAGAAAAGAAAAAAAAAAAAGAAAATATTGGCAGTTGGTGGCTACGGGGGAAAGGCAAGTCCATTTTCTTCGTGGGTATGACCCCATTAGGTTATCCATGCTCCACTCCACACTCATGCACAGACTGAAAGCACCAATTAGACCCAGTGAGTTATAAACTATTTAAAAGGACAGGAAGTTTGTAGGGGGATGTGGAAGACTGGGAGGAGCTGAGCAAGGGATGACTATGGTCAAAATAAATTGTATGTATGTATGAAATTCTCAAAAAAATCAAGCATTTATTTTTTTAAAGGTGTGTTTCTCCTTCCCAATATATAATCAACGTGAAGAAATTAAGAGTTTGTACATGTTGCATGGTTTAAAAAGCAACAGAAGGGGCTGGAGAGATGGCCTAGCAGTTAAGAACACCAACTGCTCTTGCAGAGGACCTGGGTTTGATCCCCAGCACCCACATGGTGGCTGAGAACCATCCTTGACTCCAGTTCCAGGGGAATCCAACACCCTCTTCTGACCTCTGCAGCATTGCACGACATGGGTGCACAGACCTACATGCAGACAGTACATTCATGCACATAAATAAATAAATAAAATAAAATAAAAAGCAACAGAAAACATACATGTGTTTATTATGTACGTGTATATTGAGTCTTATAGCCACCCCTAAACTTGCCCAGAAGGAATAATCATCTGATTTCTTTTATTTGGGTTTCTAAAAGCCCTGTAATTCAAACATCACTTCTAGTCCTCCACATGGGAAAGCCCCAAAAATGGCTGTTTTGTTCACAAGAAAAATTTATGATTAATCTTATTTTAAAAGGGGCCATGTGGGGGGCTGGTGAGATGGCTCAGTGGCTAAGAGCACTGGCTGCTCTTGCAGAAGACTTGGGCTCAATTCTCACACGGCAGCTAACAACCATCTATCACTCCGGTTCCAGGAGAATCCAATGCCTTCTTCTGATCTCTGCAAGCACTGCAGGACATGGGTGCACTTACATAAGTGCAGGCAATACAATCAGACACATAAAAAGTAAAAATAATAAATAAAATATTTTTAAAGTGACAATATATAAGCATGCACTAAAGAAGCCTCCTCCTCTCCTCCTTCTCCTACTCTTCCTCCTCCTCCTCCTCCTCCTCCGCCTTCTTCTTCTTCTTCTTCTTCTTCTTCTTCTTCTTCTTCTTCTTCTTCTTCTTCTTCTTCTTTAAAACCAGAATGAGTAATAGTATTAGCTGATCTAAAACAAGCCAGGACCATGAGGAACCTCTTTGTAGCACTTTACCAAACTGAGGGATGTGTTCAGGGTAACCAATAAGTACTAAATATTTGCCAATTGTTGCGTGACTTTTCCTAGAGAGATGTGAACAAATGTATAATGCTTACCTACAGTGCTAGTGCACTGACAACAAACCTAAGAAATAATTCCACTCATATATACCATAGTGAGCTATATATTAAGGTTACTTATAGGAGCATGAATGAGAACTCAGGTTTTGCATCCCTAGAGCTCCCTGTCCAACTTGAAGGCATCTCTGCCTAAGAGTCTACTCTCTACTAACAATTTGTTACTTTTTGACTTCAACAAGGAGCCTCATGAGTTTTGTACATTTCCTATGGGTTCCTGTGAGTTTCTTGTGCCTGCACTCTTCCATGAGGAAATGTTTCAATACATTAGAAACAGCTGCACAACACTAACAAAATATCTCAGACTATTAGAAAAAAGAGAAACTGTTTCATTACATCTAAATACCTCCTTACTCTTACTCTTCCCAATCTTTTAGCTAAAAGAGAACTTGTTCAGTACAGCTCTCAATAACTACTGCATGGTGGGAGTGCATTAAAGGTCAACATGAGATACGGGAAAAATGCAAGTCAACTGGAATTGCAAGTCGTAAGATGAAAATACATAAAGCCTACATTTCTTTTTTTTTTTTTTTTTTTTTTTTTTTTTGTCTGTTCAAGACAGGGTCTCCCTGTAGTCCCAGCTGTCCAGGAACTCAGTCTGTAGACCAGGCTGGCCTTGAACTCACAAAGATCCGCCTGCCTCTGCCTCCCAAGTGCTAGGATTAAAAGTGTGCACCACCATGCCCAGCTAAAGCCTACATTTCTAAGAAAAGTTGTTTGAAGAAACTATGTACAGTCCAGTTTACATACTGACCACTGTTATTGCCATATGGGCTATCATTAAAAATTACTATAGTCTGAATTGGCTTGTAAGCAATAAGAGTTCATTCTTGAAGTTCTTGAGGTTTATAAAGTCCTAGATTAATGTCAGAAGTCAGTTCCTGGTAAAAGCCTGTTTCTTCTTCACAGATGACCTACTCTCACTGTCTTCACATGGAGGAAAAGAAACAAGGCAGCTGTCTGAGGCCTCCTTCATAAAGGCACTAATCCAATGTAGGGTCAAGGTACTGCCTAGTCAGTAAATACTTCATGTTGGCCTCGGCGGGGCTTTGCCTGCCAATACGACACAATTGTTCAGTGCATGAATTTGGAGGGAGAGATGAACATTTAGATCATAACAACCACCTTTAGCCATATTATCATCTCGCCTTGTATATGATAAACCTCTCTCTCTCTCTCTCTCTCTCTAATACATATATATATAATATATACTATATATATTCTATTATATGTAAAATGTAACTGGACTGCTATTGTCTTTTTGTGTCTCAAGCAATACCACTCATGAATAATCTGTATGCACATACCCCTTGACCCCTGAGCTACATAATATTATTTAACATTTGTTGAAAAATTAAAGTTTTTTCGCAAAGCATGCAATTAGAAGAGGTAAAAGGTAGAGAAAAAGGGATGTCAAACCTTATTGTCTTTGAGGAAAAACATTCTGGGGTATGTCAGTATTCCCTTAGCATTCATTTCACAAGAGCCAGACAACCAGTAGGAACTTTCTGGGTCCTCTGCATTCCCACACACTTCCGCCTCTCTTGGCCTACATTTCATGGAAACTTTTGCCTCTAGTTATCTTGCCACAAGCTGAGAATGGAAAAAAAAATCACAATCTGTATTTACACCAGTATTTAAGTGCAATTTTTATGAACTTAATATTAAATATGCTAAATGACTTCCAAAAGGGGGAACATACAATATTGCATTATGCTTTCTTTTAAAAATACGCCAACTCAATCATTCAATTGTATATATGTCTCAGCTGCAGAGTTAGAACACTGAAAGTCTTTTTTATCATCCATCTTTTTTTCTTTAAGACAGACAGAGAGAGGGCGGGGAGGGAACACCTTCTGGCTCTTTCATTATCTTGTGGAGATGTGTGTTTTTCAGATCACCCCATGCCTGCTTTTACAGCAGTCACATAAATAAACAACGCTGAGCCTCACACTGGAAGGAGATAGGAGCTTTGTCAGCAGAACCTCATGAAGAGCATTCTCCTATGCCAAGAAAAGAAATAATAATTAAGTAGAGGAAAAAACTGTCAGAATCCTCCATGCATATAAAAGTTCACCTGCCTCTGTCCTGTGAGACTGATCTCCAGACCACATTCTACCCCGCCAAACCCCAGGCTTTCACATGGCCTCATTTTCCTCTGCTTATTAATTTACCTCTCAGAATAGAAATTCCTTGCCTATATAATCTTGAGTTGAAGTAAAGTCCTAGTAAAAGAAATAGTACAGCCAAATTAAGTATAATAAGGGAGTCTGTTAAGAATGAGGCTGAAGATGTACTGACAAAGTTATCACAGCAGGGAGAATGAATGAATGCATTTTCTACCAACTGATGTGGATGCTTTCAGAGATGCACAGAAATCCAGATGACAACAGTAACCAGAGACTTGGTTTGCTTAATATCTTCAAACTTGTGTTTAATGCTATATGCATACTGTTTGCAGATATTTGTTTTCTAATCATCGTGATTTAGCTGAAAATTTGTATAGTGTTTGATAACAATCCTGCTTTCAGAGGGTAGAAAGCATACTATTCTGACATCTTTTCCTGATCCAGTGGACAAAAAGAAGAACTCTGAGTATAATGCTAAGAAGACTCTCCAGGTGCTCAGGATACCTGTGTTCTTCTCCTTCCTTTCTCTCACAGACTTCTGATAGGTAGCTCTAAGATTAATGGACTATCACTGTAGTTGATGGGGATTCTCTGATTATAGTCCTGATATATCTAAATGGGGTCAAGGTTAAGCACTCCAAATGGAAACAAACACACTGCCAGGATTTACAGCTCTCTGCTGGCCTAATTGAACATTTATGGTAAATTGGCTAACAAGTCAGATATACCTTTTCCTTATAATGGGTAAAGCTGACATGTCTGGAAACCCAACACATACAAAAGCTAGATGACAAATGACTTAATAAATTAGTTAACTGCAGATGACAGTTAACTAACCAATTACCTAGAGATAAAAATTTTCCTCTGGAAAGTTTTCTGGTCTGGAAGTTTTTGCTTGTGTTATCCAAGACTATGTACTGAGGCCCTGTCATTTTCTGCCAAGGAAGAATTTCCATTTATAATAGGAAGATGTACAATGTAAACTATTTTACTAATCTGTTTTCTTCATTCCATAAGCTTTCTCTCCCAATTAAAAAGCCATCTTCTATATTGTAATTACTTCCAAAATAAGCACATTATACAAGATCTCTTGGGTTGAGAGCAACGTGCAAAATTAAATTTCAGAATGTCAATTAGATAGCTGATAGCACCCCCTCCCTCCTCACTCCTATACATACGTATGTTTACAATGAATTTTATTCATTTTAAAATATATTAATTTTGTGCCTCTTGTTAAGTAATGTTGAAAGCTTCCTCTATCAGTAAGAAGGAAGTACAAGAATATCGAGTTTCTGCTCCCCTGCCATTTATGCAGTCATGGCTGTGCTTCCAGCACACAATCTGTTCTTAGACAACCAGGGCTCTTTCACCATAGAAAGTAATGGGATTCCTTAAACAGTAGTGTCGCTGGGCATGGTGGCGCACGCCTTTAATCCTAGCACTCAGGAGGCAGAGGCAGGTGGATCTTTGTGAGTTCAAGGCCAGCCTGGTCTACAAAAAAAAAAAAAAAAACCAGTAGTGTCTATTTAGTAGCTTTATTAGACTGACTGATTAGACTTTATTAGACTGATAATGGTGGAAGGAATATAAAATTGGATCATACTGAGTTTATCGATATGAGCCCACTGAGTAGAGATTCTAGGTTTAACATGGAAGCTCGAGCAGTTAAAAAAGGTGTTAAAAGTTTATTTGAATGGTTGGCTGATGTATTTATTAAAACATGGCCTACTAACAGTGAGTTAGAGATGCCTGATATTCCTTGGCTTAGTATTGATGAAGGGATTGTGAGGGTCAGGCAGATGGGCATGCTTGAATGGATTCGAACTGTAAAACCACATTCTCTACAATATGAGGACCCAGAGGATATGCCATTCACTGAGTGTATAAGATGGAAAGTACTGAGAGAGACACCAGAACATTTGAAGAGCTTTGTTTTTGCTCTATTTCTTATGCCAGATCTTACAGTTAGAGAAGTTGTTGCTCGTTTGCATAAATTAAATGTACACGTAATAGGTTTAACAGGACCTCAGGGTAGGCGTCAGGTGGCAGCACTGAATCGCAGAAGGCCAGATGAGCGTAGTTACTGTAATTATCATAATGGGTGGCAAAGGCAAAACAATACCTATAATGGCATGACCCAAAATGATCTCTGGAACTGGTTAATTAATCATGGCATTCCCAGGAATCAAATACATAAGAGAAAAAGGGTCTTCTGATTGGACTGCCTCAACCCGGATGGCCCACCCCAAATGTGGGCGTTACCTTCTTCCGGCAGGCAGTATTTAAGGCCATGGCAGAAGGAGCTGGTCCCTTCTTTTCTCCTGCAGCTTGCCTCTCTCATCTGGTGAGTTTGTCTTGCTGCTGTGATCAACCTTTTGGATCCCAGCGTGTACTGAGACCAGCAGATCTCCTGGAATCCATTCGGGCCTTCAGCACTAGATTGGGACTACTGAGACATCCAGCCTTGCGGACTGAGCAGTTCCCTGGATTCTCTCGGCCTTTCCAGTGTGGTGCAGCTACTGTTGGACTCCTTGAACTCTGTCACGTGAGCAAATCAATAAATTGTATATAGCTATATATATTCGTCCTGTTACTTCTGTTTCTTTAGAGAACCCTGACTATTACAGATTTTTGGTACCAGAAGTGGTTCTGGAGAAACAGAATTGAAAGGATGAATTTCTTTAGTGGGCTTGGTACTCTCTGGAGCCAGCTCTCCAACTCAATGAAGCTTAGAGTTACTGAAGGCTTTCCTGGTGGCATGAAGAGGAATGATAATCCTTGGTGCAGACTATTTGATATAATTATGAAGATAGATCCATTTGACTCACCTGACTCGCCTCTTGTGAGAAGCCAGGAATTTAGCGACTCTATATATAAAACGTTCGAGAAATTGCGGAAAAATAAGGAAAATAATGATGTTGCCTTGTTGCTCCTAGCATGTCTGGATAAACTGATAGAGGAAAATAAGGAGCTCGGTGATAAAAAATGACCAGCTCCGGATTCGAAACAACAGTTTAAAGGTTTCCAAGTGTGCTCTGGAAGAGAATCTTCTCTCCAGTAGCCAAAGAGCTAAAGCTGCAGAAAATCAAGCTGGAGCCCTTATTATACGATTGACTGATTTACAACGCAAATTTAATTCCCAGCCATGAAAAATGTCAGCAGTTAAAGTGAGAGCACTGGTGGGGAAAGGGTGGAACCCTGAAACTTGGGATGGAGATGTGTGGGAGAACCATGAAGATGAGGATTTTGAACCCTCGGATTCTGAGGGATTTTCTTTATTAGACTGATAATGGTCCCCTGCAAAGCTCACATGATGTCATATTAACCCCCCAACGTGACTTCATTTAGAGGCAGGGCCACCACTGGAGATAATTATAGCAAAATAAATTTAAAGAGCAGACCTCGATCTAGTAAGTCAGGTGTCCTCATGGGACAAGGTCACAAAGCTTTCCCCTGACCTTCCCCAAAGGCACAGAAGAGAGACTACAGGAGGACAAGGCAAGAAAGCAGCCTTTTCCATACCAGCAAGAAAGCCTCACCAACCAGCCTTGCCATGCTTTGATCTTCCAGTCTCCCAAACTGAAAAACATTTCCAACATTCAAGCCTCCTAGCCTGTTGTTTCATTCTGCAAGCTGGAGCTGACTGATTCAGGAGGCCACGTGTGCCTTGCATCTGGGAGAGAGGAGACTTTTGGTTGCAGACTCCTGTGGAGAGAAGAAAGACAATTTGTGTTGTGGAAAGAAGGCAGTCCTGAGAGCCTAGCTTCCACTCCCACCAGAAACACACTGGAAATAACACAGACTGGAGCAGAAGACGGCCTCTTTGTTCCTGACCATTTTGTTTATGTAAGGAGGATAACAGAATAAAAGCACCAACTAATCTAGTTTGTTTTGAGCTTAATACATCTTGATAAAGCAGAAAGTCACAGAACACAGGTGTATAAAATTCAGAGACAGAATGAGTTATTTTATACATGAAATCCATTATTGGAGGAGACAAGAATATTGAAGGAATTCGGAACGTCTCATTTTTACCTAAATCTAAGGTTTCAAGAGTCAATTATTTGATATTACCTACTTATTCTGAGATAAAAGAGGAAATTATTCATGGACAAAAAAGAAATGTTTGATTTTGCTGATGAGTTTAGTTGAAAATATGATAAATAACAAGAAGGAGAGTTCAACAGCACATCATAGATTAAGGCATTGATAATTGCATGTTGCTAAAAAATATCATCCCATTGCAATTGAAATGTTCTTTCCTTGGAGAATATCAGAATTCATGCATACTATTATATGACTGCATTCATACAAGGGGCACCACAGTATTCCTTCAGACCAGGCTTTATGGGGTACAAATAATTACTTTGTATATAGTTTTGCTTCAGTCATTTTAGTGTTTAAATAATTTAATTATTTCTTTTGACTTCTCATTAAAAATTTTAACAGATCTGATGGTTTATTGTAGCTAAACACAAATGGTTCCTTTACTGAGGCATGATGCCTTTGTGACCCCAAAATCCAGCCTAGAATACTTCACTAAGTTGTATTATTTATTTTCTTCTCTCTTTAAATCTCTGAGCATATGATTACTTTAATTTTGTTGCTTTTGTTTTGTTTCTTTAAAGAAACGGTGTTCTATTCCTCCTTTTCCATCAATATTTTTTCTTCTGTGAGCCAAGGGTTGAACAGCAGCTGAAGCAGGGAATAAGAATAACTTGCAACCATAAATCTGATTCTAGAAAGCACATCTTAAACAGGAATATTAAAAAATTTTAACAATAATAAAATATTCAGTAATATATGTTTTCATTTAAAATGTTTATGTGCAATCCTAGCACTTGGGAGGCAGAGGTAGGTGGATCTTTGTGAGTTCAAGGCCAGCCTGGTCTACAGAGCAAATTCCAGGACAGCTGGGGCTATAGGGAGACCCTGTCTAGAAAAGACCAAAAAAATAAAATAAAATAAAATGTTTATGTGCTTGGTATGTGGCACAAAGACTCAGTATATAAAGAATTGGAAATCAAGAGGAAATTGGGTTAGAATATACCACCTACCTCATTAAAACTATCCTACTTAAAAATCTACTAGATTCTGAGTGTTGGGCTTGGAAACATATACTTAAACATATGGCATCCAGGTCACAATGTGAGAAGGGGACACAGTAAGTAACACACAAGTAATATGGACTAAAGCCAAGCCCTAAATGCCAAGTTCAAATCTTTCAGCAGTCTCTCCTAACAGTAGAAGTAAATTAAAAGGCATGACAGAAAATAGTAACAGGGCTCACAAAAATCATTGCAGAAATATATAGAGAGAACATTATCCCAAATATCCCAAACACAGACATAAAAATGACTACACAAGCAAGAAATGCACATAAGTGATCAGCATTGAGAAAAAAGTCTCAAGATATGATGTATTCACAATGCTGAACAACCATGGGCCCTCATCTATCTTCAGAATTTTGCCAGGGATTCTGGACCAAATAATCCCTAGTGCCCACTGCCCAGGTACTAGCAACAACCATTCTAACTTCTGTCTCAGTGCATATAGGTAAAATCAAAAAATGATTCTCCTTCTGTGACTGGTTTCTGTAACCCAGTAATTTTAAATGGACAAAATGTCAAATTTTATGTCATATTAATTTAACACAAAATGAAAAACCAGAAAAGAAAACTGAGATTTGGGCTGGGAGCTGCCTTACTGGGTGCAGTACTTGCTGTACAGGCCTAGCAACCAGAGTTAGGAGCAGAAGCACGTGTGTGAAAGTGTGCTGCTGTAACCCCAGCTTTGGTGGGCAGAGATGGGTGGATCCTGGGCATTCGGTAGTCAGCCAGACTATCAAAAAGAACAAGTTCCAATGAGTGACCCTCTCAAAAAATAAGGTGCAGAGTAATGGGGGAAGACAGGCTGCACCCTCCTTCGGCCTCCATATGGGCCACACAGACACATATGTGCACATATACCCCCCATACACACAAATCATTAATCTAATTAATTAATTTAAATCAGTTTTCACAAGAGCACCTAGAGGGCTCACAGCAGCAGAAGCATACACTGGTATGCTTGTATACACTGGTGCACTTGAGCCTTTATTTTGTGTGTCAAAACTAAAAGCATGGAAGGTGCATTTTCTGTGCTTCCACCTTCCATTGTGTTTTTGCTATTTTTTATTATTATTGAATCTGTAGTCATTTTATTTTTTAAAAGCTCTCACCAGAGGGGAAAAAATCTGTTCTATAATGAAACTCACTCAACTTTTAGTCAAATCATCAGGATCAAAATCTCTATTTTCTGTGAAGCATCTTTCCTGATAGAACACTTTTCTTGCATACTTTTTTAATCTCATCTCTACTTCTCAAAAAAAATTTTTGTGCTGTCGTAATTTTTGATTGGTCTTTTTAATTCCATTCAGCATGTGGGCTGATTGCATGCCCAGTCTTTAAGGTATCCATTCCTTTAGCAGGTTCCTCTGGAGCTTGTTTTATTCCTGACTTTCACTTCCAGACCTTTTTAGCTTTGGTTTTGGCATCTCTCCACATTTTGTTCTGAAATTATGTGTCCTCAACATTGTCCTCACAAACGACTTTTGTTCTTTTTCCAAATCTAAATGAACTGGGTTCTTTCATGATCACTTTGGAAGTTTCGCTTTCAGATAAACCTTAATTATGGCCCAGCTTGCTCCTAAAAATTAAGATCAGAGCCATTCTATTACAAGAGCATTGTAAAGCACTATGAGCATAAAAGGAACCTCTCATGTTTAAATAAAGCTTTGGGTAAGTTTACTCCTATGACAGAAAGGGTTTTTATTTCATGTGTTTCAGTATTTCAACTCTCAGCATCACCTGAGAGAGTAAATACAAAAGTGGACAATGGACAGGCCACATACAAAACAGAACTCTGATCCACTGTTTGCACATCCAGCCCAGGAAACCAACCTATTATCAACCAGGTGGATTTGTAGCAATCCAGATGACTGTCTCAGCAGCAGTCCAGGAAGCCAAACAATAACCAATGTAAGATTTGATCCAAAATGTCTTGATTAACAAGTGACATCTTCCCTTTTGTTTGGCCACGTCCAACTTGGAAACAATGTGTGAGGTTACATAGGATGCCTGGCTTCCATTTTTTCCACCTGCATATTCCCTGTGCAAACCGCCTCCACTTAGGGCAACCCCGGAGCATCCAAATGGGCTCTGGCAAATGTGACTAATAATGGTTGACTCCCATCTTAGAGCAACCTCCGAAGAATCTCTGCTTCTCCTCATTTCAGTGGCTTTACTTATATCCACACTTAGCTTTCCAAGATGCTGGAAGAGCTTAACTTTTACAGAAGACATGAAAGCTAAAAAGCATACCACATTTTCTATTCCGTTACTCCTTCAAATGTAAAGCTAACTCTCATCTGCTACATCTCTTTGTTTAAAATCATGCTACTGGCTGTGGCTTTGACATCATTACTTTCTATTGCATGATGGGATATGCACTGGGCTCATATTTATGGACTATTTGCCCTGTGATGGGTACCTGGAAATGTACAGATATCAGTAAACATTGATACTAAACAGATGTTACAGTCTAGCTTGAGGATAGTGGTTTCATAATCTATCCTTCATTTCAATTAGTGGCCCAACATCAACTTACTACCTTTACATGTCAACTTTAGTACAAAGGGAAGAAGAGGGAAGGGAAGTAATCTCAGGTTCCCCCAGCTCTCTCCTGGAGAAGTGATTCAGAAAGGTGTAGCCATGCTGATGATCAGAAGCACCATAAAGAGGCTCTTTTCCATAACATTGCTCAGAAGACCAAGGCAATAGAGAAGAGATCACCAAGAAGGCCAGAGCTTATCTCATCCTCACCAAGAACCATCATTTTTTAGTGTTTGTGGCATTCATTTGAGTGACCAATGAAGTCTCAGACACCAGAGCTTTAATCAAAGCTCAAAAATGGGGCTGGAGAGATGGCTCAGTGCATAAGGTACTTTCCACACACACATGAAGACCTGAGTTCAGATCCCCAGCATCCATGTTCTAGAAGGCTGGGAACAGAAGCATACACCTGTCATCTTATCTGGGTGGCAGAGAAAGGATTCCAGGGGCTAGCTATTTTGCTGGCTAATGGTGACCTCCAGGTTCAATGAGAGACCCTGTCTCAAAAAATAAGGCAGAGAATAACAGAAGAAAGTTGACCTCTTGCCTCCAGACGTGCATATACAGGGTAGCACATACCCTGATACACACACACACACACACACACACACACACACACACACACAAACTCAAAAAAAATGATAGATAAGGAAAACTATTGTGTACCTATAGTGTTTCCCATCTAACTAGTGGATAATGATAACTACCTCTGAAGGACACAATTCTTCTCTTCACTTCTTTGTCCAGTTTACCATGAACTCCACAATAACAAAAAGTAATCACTACTGTGATTGGTGGGTACATTTGCTCTGGCTTAAAAACTTAGCTCTGCCAGGCGTGGTGGCACACGCCTTTAATCCTAGCACTTGGGAGGCAGAGGCAGGTGGATCTCTGTGAGTTCAAGGCCTGCCTGGTCTACAAAGTGAGCTCCAGGCTAGCTGGGACTAAAGGGAGACCCTGTCTCAAAAAGACAAAAAAAAAAAAAAACTTAGCTCAGGTCTACCATTTCTAATTTAAAATGAAAAGGATTTATTCCTCCATATCCTACTTTAATTACTCTCTGATTTGAAAAAAAAGATTGTTACTCCATATCACTTTGCACACATGGAGATATATATATATTCATACACATAAATGTACATGTCTGCATACATGTGTAAAACTCTTGGCACATAGCTGAGATGTGTGTTTGATGGCAGTCTCCAAGCAGAGTGATTACATAATAAGCAGCATAAGAATGAAGTTGTACTACTGTGGAAATATAAATCATGACAATTAATAGGGAGAGCTATGTGGCAAAGTAGCATGCAGTTCAAGGCGAGGGCTCTTCCAGGAGTTCTCATATGAGAGAATTACTAATTAGCCTGTGTGCTGGGTTCACTCATTTGTTTTGGTTTCCATTTAACCTGACAGGAATTCAAAATTCTGCTTTGAGCCACTGCTAAAGAAAAGGGTGAGAGGTCTTATCATCGTGTATCCTGTAGGATTTTTTTTCAAAAGCTACAGTTCCTGGGGTGTATGCTTCTGGCTGCCTAGCTGAAAAGGAATATTTGTAAATCTCAGTTACAAGGCTCAGCATGAACATCTAAAAATATGCTAAGGGCATAAAATTCACACCAGAGTCGAATTCTAAAATGAAAATATTATACAAAATATTTCAATTACTCATAGACTCCTATGTGTCCTCTGGGGGAATTTTGAAGGAAGAAAGAAAAAGAACGATTAGCCATGTGAATAGTTCCCTGATCATTAACAGAGGATTTGAAGGTATATGCATTGGTATTTATTTCCTTTTTCTCTTTTAAGTTGAATGATATTCTCTCTTTTCTGGGAAGAACGTGCCAGGTTCCCTCAGCACCTCCTCTCCTACCTCTGAATGATCCCCCTTCCAGGGCTTCGTTATTAGCTCACACTAGCACTAAGAAAAATGCTTCTCAACTATAAAATTAGGATGTGGATTGCTTAAGATGATAGGGTGCCACAGACACATGAAATGTAATTTGAAGGATTTAATTATACATTCCTTATGCCTGTAAACAAAATCACAATGAGATATTCATGATCCCTGCATAAGAAGTAGAGAAAGCTTGTCTTGAAGTCACTTACAGGCTCATGTAAAGTGTGATTTCTAGCCTCACCAATTTAATGACTGCAAGCTGATTCAAACTTCCCTTCCACTAAGCCTGCATCAAAATATTTTAAATTCTTCCAGAATTCTTTATATGCCTGTACTTGGTAATTAATCCCCCAAGCATACTGTAAAGCTTAGCTAATACAAAATATACACAGGCTCCTAGAAGCATCCAGCTGAGGAGGTGATGCAGGTAAATACATCCGCATCTAGAATCTGATTGGAAAACAGGGGTGAGGGATAGGGCTTGGGGAGCAGAAGAAGGGAGGGGAGGCTACAAAATCAACCAAGCAACCCTTCTATTTCTGGAGACAACAGAATTCACTGGCTAGATTAAAAATGGCCAAGAAATTTTATTGCCATCTTATTTCCACAATGTAAACATTATTAAATGAAAAGAAACAAGAAACCAATTCAGTTGCACTGTGAATGTAAATAACAGTAATAGGAAATTCGGCCACAAGGTATCTGACCCCTTGGGTCTCAGACTCATAAACCTATTCTGCTTATGGCTGCAAATCCTCCAGGGTACAGTGATACCCAGAAACCAATTAAATTGGATGCAAAATGGAACAACTTCCCATCCATGACTCTTAGCGTTCTTTACAGATGGGGATATGTGACTCTAAGTCTGTGTTCTAAGATGGGGATATGTGACTCTAAGACTGTGTTCTAAGATGGGGATATGTGACTCTAAGTCTGTGTTCTAAGAATTTTGCACTCATTTCAAGTTCTGTTTTTGAATAGCAGCTGTCTAAACAGTTATTGATTGATTTTGTTTAAAAAAAGTAGAAAAGTAGATTCTTTTGACAATCACATACTCGTGTGTGTGTGAACATGCGTGTAGGTGTGGGTGCACTTGCCTATGCAAACATGCTCAGAGATGGACTTTCAGTGTCTTCCTCTATCATCCTACATCTTACTTATTTTCTGACAGAATCTCTCACTGAACCTAGAACTCATCATCTCAGCTAGATTGGCTGTCCAACAATCCCTGAGGATAGTCTCAAACTAGCACATCTGTGAATCTGAATTCAGATCAGCAAGTACCTTCCCCACTGAACCATCTCCTCAGCCCTAAAAATCATTTGTTCATTATAAATCTTTTTAGAATTATTAAAACCAAGTCACATAACAAAGTGATAAAAAATAATTCTAGGCTGTGGATCTAAGAATGGATACTACATTGAATGTTTATTGGAAGAAAGAGCACTCTCATAACTAAATCATTCCGTTAAAATGAATGACTTGATTATAATCCTGTATATATGCAATATATAACCTGTAGAAAGAGATATATATGAAACAGTACAGATAACATAAGCACCTTATGTATATCAATACACTGAAAGTTTATTTCCAGAGAAGAGTGAAGTGGCTAAGGAAAGGAGTTTTTTTAGGCATCTGGGACTCCAACTCCTCTGTGAAGAATGAGAAATATACTGAGAGGTTGCAGGAAAATATGCCAGTGCCTGAAGTTCCACAAGTAAAAGTTGGCCAGTAAAACAGGGCTCACACAAAATTAACCAAAATAAATAAATAAATAAAATCACTTCTCTATATGCAGGGATAAACCAAATAAGGAATATAACAAAAAATTCTATTTGCCAGCTATTGTTTTTGAACTATAAACCATTAGAAGTAAATATTTGGTGTAAGATATAAGATACAGATAAATATTCCAAAATGGGCCCAAATGACAAGTTGAGTAAGTGGAAAAAGAAATTTATTCCTGTGGTAACTGGATGCCAGCATTTGTGATGGCTGTCCTTAACTGAATTTATATGCTCAGTGAAGTCTCAGTAAATGTCCTAATTTTAAAGAACCTTACAGAACTTATCAGGCTGATCCTAAAATTCACGGAAAAGAAATATGATGGAAAGGGCCAAGACATTTGGAGAAAAAGAAAAGAGGAGGTACAAGCCGGATGCAGCATAGCACTGCAGGAAATTAAACAGAGCAGATGAAGGTGCTACCGATGATAACTAGATCAATGGGATAAAACTGAGAATTCAGATCCAGTCCTAGGTGTGTGGAGCTGAAAGTATTGAGAGACAGCATGTCAAAGCAGTGAGAAGGATGTACTATTCAATTTGCCCATGCACTGTTTGAAGAATTGACTATAAATATTTTAAAGTAAGTTTAGAATCCTAGATCCTGTTAATAACACACATCAATTCTCAATGCACTAAAAGACTCAATAAGACAAACAAAACTCTAGTAGTGGCAGGGGAGGGTAGGAGAATTGTAGACAACCTTGGGGAGAGCTGTGAAGCTTTCTTAAACAGGACACAAAGCAGAGGAGCAATAAAGGAAAAAAGTGGAAAAATATAACTATATAAAGACGTTAATCTACACTACAAAAGACAAGCCAGGTCTGGGAGGAAATATCTACAGAATAAAACTCACACCAAGAACTGACATGCTAAAACTTCCAGGGGCCTCTCTAACCTCTCCCCAAGCCGGGTATAAACATTCCTTTGACTTCTAGAGAGAGAGGAGGAAAGTCCAGAGGTGAAAGAGGGAAGCTCTTTCACTGCTGTACTCACGCATGCCGCGCCCCCACCCCCACCCCCACCCTGAGTGCAGGGGTAAGCCAGGCACAAGAGAGCAGTGCTCAGGCCAGGAGTCAATCCTTTCTGCCGCCATGGTTGTGAGACAGGTTGGGCTGAGCTGCCAGAACAAACCTCGTTGAACAGTTTGCGTCGCAAACTAACTGGGGTATAGCTATAAACGCATCATATTCTCTAAAGCTGGGAAATAGAAACGCAGAGAGAGAGAGTAATGCTTTTTTTTTTTAAGTAACTGAAAACTATGGTTTTAATATTCATTTTTCTTACCCTTTTTTAGTTTGAAAGTTTTAATTTTTTGAAAATGTCATATGTCACTACTATATTTATGCTCAAATTCCTTCCAGGTCCTTCTTAAATCCCCCTCAAACTCATCTTTGATTTCAACCCTGCCAGCAGCTGAGTAGGGAAAACTGAACCCCAGAACTTCTGCCCTTTGGAACCAAAATAATGCGTGCACTATTCGCAGCTGCTAAGTGTGTGGGAACTTGTTCCACAGCAAATTACACATGCTTATCTCTGCAAGGAGGAATGAGATTGATTGGGTCAATAGACATTTAGATTCATAGATATTGTCTGGACGCTTAGCAACAGGAATGCATATTGCATATGCTAATGCATTTTTAAATGATAGATACCAACCTCAGTTCACTATGCAAGCTTTAATAGGAGCATCCTGTGTGAGCAGAACCCGAGAAAATGAGATGCCTATCTCTCTGATTTTAAATGAAAATATATGAAGATTTCCATTGTTCAGGCTTATTTACTTGGTTTGGGATCTATTGTTAAGTGTATGGATACTGTATAAATTTGAAAAATGGATTGATTTTTAAACAAACTAACAAGGTTTTCTCAGAATTTATATCTCGGAGCACTTGATAGTGTGGGAAATATTTCATCCAAAGAAGTAAAAATATCAATAGCAATAAAGAGACTTGTCTTTTTCTTCCCTGAAAGAGTCAATGTGAACTGTAAGCACTGATTTATCTTACCACTTTTTACAGAAAATCACTGCCAAAGTAGAAATAATTACACTTGGCCAGAATATTTTACTGCCATTTAAGTGATCAACCATACATGAAACTATCTTGGCACTTATAAGTAACGTGTTAACATTTTGTGTAAGCGAATGAGTCTCACACCTGGAATTAACATACCAAAAGCCATTTCAAACACTCAAAACAATGGGATATTTACAGTTTTAATATCCTCAACACTTTTAGCCCACCATTCAATGGCTTATCAGTTAGAAATTTCAGTGAACCTATGATATTTTTAGAGAATTTAAATTAAACTGAAATTTACAGATTTGAATGGCCTCACATTGATCTCACAAGCCTCTATTTACTAACATCTAATTCATCTTTTCAAACTGCCCATACAAATCAATTTCACAGTATCAGGTAGCCACTGGGTTATGACTTTTTTAAAGCACATTTCCTGAAATGCAGAGTCCCAAGAGGTTTCTGATCATTGCTTCCCCTAAATTCATTTTTATTTTAACTATTATTATGTAAATAAAACAGTTCAACTTGGTCCTTTTTTTTTTTTAGTTTTGTCTTCATATTGTAGTACAAGAATGAGCCAACTTGGTACCTCACCATTTTCACATTGCCAATTTTTCTTACACAGAAATATTGACATAAACATTAGATCACAAACAGGATTACAAAGAAATACCTCTTCTTTATGACCTTTTAAAAATGTTTATATTATGGGGATGGAGAGATGGCTACCTGGGTTCGATTCCCAGCACCCACATGGCAGCTAAGAACCAACCATCTTAACTCCAGTTCCAGGGGAATCTGACACCCTTTCCTGACCTCTGCAGCATTGCACAACAAGGGTGCATCTACTTACATGCAGACAGTACACTCATACACATAAAATAAAAAAAAAATGTTTATATTACATTTTCTTCCTTATTCACACAGAAGCCCGCAACTGGTCAATGTGTAGAAAATAAGAAATAGTGGAGTGCTCAGCTCTGGATGAGACACCTCCCCTGAAGACTCAGGGATCATTGTGGAAGATGGGGTGAAGAGATTATAAGAGCCAGAAGCAGTGGAGGACCACAAGGCTACAGTGTTTTCTGGACATAACAGGGAAGGCACACCAATGAACTCACACAGAAGTTGTGACAGCATGTACAAGACTTGTGAAATCTCAAGCCATACAAAATGCCAGTGTGGAGGGCGAGGTGGCCACTGTTGCTGTGAATTCATATGAGTAACTGACCAGCTGTCTGAAAACCTATATCAAACTTCTACCTCCCAAAGCCCAGGGATCTTTGCAGAAGAGGGAATGAACAGATTGTAGGAGCCTCTTCCGCAACAATCCCTGAGCCTTGGGAGGCAGAAGTTTGACATAGTTGTCCTATTCAGGGATGAGCACTCCGCAGCCTCGTATTCTCTGCCTATTGGATGCCTCTCCTTTTAACTGCTACCTCTCTACCCTCTCCCCTTTTCTCTCACATTGTCTGGTCAACTAAATGTGTCTTGAAGATGACTGACATTCCACATCTCGAGTTCTTATTCGCTACTCATCCCCACTCAAGTCTAGCTTCTATTTTTATGATGCTCGTGAAATCACCTCTGTGTGAACACTTCTAAATCATTATATACCTAACTTTCCTATTGTGCGTGGCTTTATTTCTCACTTAAGGTTCTCTGTTCAAGATCTACCAATACTCATGTGTATTAGGCACTTTTCTGTTGCTGTGATAAAGTACCATGAGCAAGGAACTTATAAAAGGAAGAGTTTATTTGAGCTTACGATTGACGGTTCCAGGGAATTAGAATCCATTGTGGCGGGAGGCGTGGTGGCCGGATCCAGAGCAGCAAACAGAGGGTCACATATCGCAAAGAGCACAGGAAGCAGAGAGGAGCAACTGTAGAGCACGAGGCTTGTTAAGCTCACTAAGCCCGCCCCCAGTGACACACTTCCCCCAGCATGGCCACACCTTCTAAGACCTCCAGAAACAGCACCACCAACTGGAGACAAATGTCTGAATACCTAGAGCCTATGGGGGACACTCATTCAAACCACCACATTCCACTCCCTGGCCCCCATAGGCTCCTGACCATATAAAATGCAAAACGCATTTAGTCCAACCTTAAAAGTCCCCATAGTCTTTACCAGTTTCAATGTCATTCAAAAGTCCACAGTCCAAAGTCTCTTCTGAGACTCAGGCCAATCTCTTAACTGTAAGCTCCTGTAAAATCAAAAGGCAAATTACATACTCCCAATGTACAGTGGAACCGAATACACATTCCCATTCCAAAAGGGAGGAATAGAGGCATAGTGAGGAAATACTGGACCAAAACAAGACCGAAAACCAGCAGGGCAAACACCAAGTCCAGTAGCTCCACATGCAACTTCTGGGACTTGACTTCCAAAGGGCTTAGATGGCTCAGCTCTTCCAGCTTTGCTTGCAACATACATCTCTTTCTTAGGCTGGTACCACTCCCTGTATGCAGCTCTCCTTGGCAAATATCTCACAGGTCTGGCATCTCAAATGTCTTCTTGGGGTCTCCGCTGCCAACCAGGCTTCACATTCACAGCTTCATGCAATGGCCTATCAGGGCCTTCTTTATTCAGGGACACCCCTGCTGTACTCTGCCTGGCCTCTTCGGCTCTCTGAAACCGTGGAGGAAGAACTGATGACCCCTTCACTCTTGCAAACTTCATACCTCTAAAGCCAGCACCACATGAATGAAATTGCCGAATCTGGCTGCAAGTTCGGGACGGACCCTGGCCCATTTCAACCACATTTGCAACTTTTCTCTGCCCTGGACTTGCTGGAGGATTAGCTGGGTGTGGTCTTGCCCTGAAGGTACTGATTCTTTTGTTTACTTGTAAATCTCCAGGCCTCTCCTTAATTGCTTTAATCTCCTTATGAAAGGGAACCTCTCCTTCACATGCCTTGGCCCCACCTTTAATCTTCCTAGTGCAGTTTTCAGATCCAAACTGTACATTCTGCATTTCTTTCTGCCCCATCTGCTCTTCTTCACTGTAGATCTGTACAATATTCACCATTAATAGCCACGCCACCATTTCTACATTAGGCTGTCTTGAAATATCCTCTGCCAAAGACATTAGTCCATTGCTTTTCAACTTAGCATCAGGCAAGCATTTGGGCTGTGGGCAAACTGCTGCCAGACTCTTTATCAAAATATCCCGGTTGCTGCCTAAGTCTTTATTTTCCTCTGGAACTACATTCTTTGCAGCCATGCTTTCTTCCAGGCTTCTACTAAAATGGCCCCTTAAGCTCTGCTTATAGTAGTCAACAGCTTTTCTAGCCCAAAGTTCCAAAGTCTTCCACATTTCTCCAAACATCCACATGGTCAGGTTCTTCACAGCCAACAGCCCACTCTCTGGTACCAAATTACTGTATTAGTCACTTTTCTGTTGCTGTGATAAAGCACCATGACCAAGGAACTTATAAAAGGAAGAGTTTATCTGAGCTTATGATTGACGGATCCAGGGAATTAGAGTCCATTGTGGTGGGAGGCATGGCTGCTGGATCTGGAGCAGCAAGCTGAGGGTCACATCTCGAAAAGAGCACAGGAAGCAGAGAAGCAACTGTAGACCACAAGGCTTGTTAAACTCACTAAGCCTGCCCCCAATAACGTACTTCCTCTAGCATGGCCACACCTTCTAAGACCTCCAAAAACAGTGCCACCAACTGGAGACAAATGTCTGAATACTTACAGCCTATGGGGGACACTCATTCAAACCACCACATCATGCTTCCCTCTGCTCGGTCATTTCCTCTTGTCATCATAGCTGGGTTCTGCCCTTATCCCTATTATCTTCCTCTCTGTACTGTTCTTTCTCAGTAACACCATCTGCTCTCCATTAGTGATCACATATACATTGAAAGCTCCCAAATCTAATTATTTAATTCTAATCTCTTTTGTGATTTACACATTCTAGGATAATTATCAGCTGGATGTCAAATATAATAAGACCAAGACAGAATAAAATGTCTTTCTCCTTCCCAGCCCTAAGTTTCTAGTATCCTTTAGCATGGTTTAGGTTTAACTAATGAATAATCCTCAACCCATCTTAATATGTGGTTTTCACAAATTAGAAGCTACACATAAATAATCAAAGTCCCTTAAAGTTGTTGTTATAGTGTTTGTCCTTCCCGATTCTGATATAAGTTTTGAATAACTTGCAAGGCACTGACATAACCATAGAGGCAGGTATAGCAGGATCCTTGTGTAAAAGAGAACTTATCCAAAGATGGATCTTTGGGAAGTAAATGCCACATAAGCAGAGAAGAAAGCAAGAGATAAATACCAAAGTCCTAGTTTTCCAATGAGAATGCTACATAGAAGTTAGGCTGTCTCTCAAAGGAGCAAATAGACCCAGTGGCCATGTTTATGACAGCACTGTTGGTCAGTATGGCTGGCTGTTCCTCTCCTGTGTTAGGACACTAAGATACTGACAGCAGTCAGATAGGTGACAAGCAAAAAAGACTGGATTATATCAACTACTATAAACTTACATGGTATGCCTGAAGCAGGCTATCTGCAACAGTGGGTGAGGATATTAAACTTTGTCTCAACCACTTGGAGGAGATGTGATGAAAAATTCAGAGTCAGAAGAAAGAAAAAGCACAGAGAGCTGTGGTGTGCCCAGGAGGACTAGCATGAGCATCCATTCATGATCTTTGAGTGACCGACTGACTTGGAACATTGTTTAGCCATACAGAGAGTGGCCAGGAAGTACAGCCCAAGTTTGTGACTGCCTGTCGAGAGTGGCAAGGTGAGGGAAGGTCAGGAAAGTTTAGAAAATCCCTAAAAATAGAATGAGATTGTAGAAATCATTAACAATTTTCTTTGGAATCCCAGGCTGGGCCAGGAGATGGCATCTTAGTCTGTTCATGTGTTATGACCCTATACCTGAGAATGGATAATAAAGAACACACAAGGATTCACATCTCACAAATCGAGAAACTAGAAAATAAAAGATCAATGCATTCTGGATCTGTACACAGATAGTGGTAGGTAGAGAAAAAAAAAAAAAGCCCTACCTAACTAGTTCCCTAGAACCCCATTGTGCTGGCACATATTCCTAATGCAAAGTCCTCTTGACTTAATCACCTAAAGGCCCACCTCATAGTTCTACCATGAGGAGTCTCAGTTGTACCATATAAATCTATGGCGAACCCAAATATTCAAACCATAGCATATGGGTTGCAGTGGATACTGCTGAGACTCTCAGTTCAGTGATGGCTTGAAGAGTCCTCTTCTAATCTGCAGTAGAAATACGGTTGATATTTCTGTCAGCCATGGGCAAAGGTAACAGGCACCTGAAATACCAGGTGAGGGGTAAGGAATCCTTGTCTCAAGTTCAGAATCAAGTTTCATTCACAGACACCAAGGCAAGTCATGAAAATTGATTATGGTACCATCAGTAATTCAAAAGCCTTCTGGATTGTAACCCACCCAACCCTACCATCTAGAGAAGCACCATATGTTGGAAGTACTTGTGATTTTTCTGCTATCAAGTTTAGGTGGATTATGTGGAGGAAATGCTGAGGCCTGCAGGGAAATGTTCAAGGGATTATGGGCAAACAGACCAACCTTTCAGTAATTCAGCTCAGTGATTCAAAACAGCTTGAACAAACCCCTCTCCACTAAGTCCATGGGGGCCTTGAGTAAAGACAAAGATTAGTTACTCAGAAGGACTTACTCTGGAGACTTGGAGAATGAAGAACAAGTGATTACATCTTCATACACACAACACTGCCTTCCATGGCACTCAACAATAATCAACAGTGTTTGGATTGAAGCCTAATGTTGCCTGGGGAATCGGAGATGCTAGTGAACTAATAGTCCTGTCAGTGGGCACCTCCTCTCCTCCAGAGTGCAGTGTTTGCACGAGACCGAAACTTAATACCTAGTGTTACATCCCCAGTAGCTGAAATACATCCCCAGGAACCAGGTATAGGTGAAGCAGGATTGACCACTTTCAACTTAAAGCTTAGCTTCAGTAAAGTTCTTGGGTCCTACTTAGTATGATGATCTTTGCCCAAGATGATGTGGGAAAGTTCCACTGAATCAAAAGCTAGCCATTGTGTCTCCTCATGTTGGTCAATTAGGAGACAAAAAAGGACCTTGCTCTCTAGAAAAACAACATACTCTCCTTGACATTTTTAACAGTGATCAGGCCTTTCCACCAACCCATCCTGGAAACAGAACAAAGGAACACACCCTATCTACCTCTGCCCCGAAGATGAGCCTGAATCAGCTCATATAAGGAAAATAGCCAGGTAGAAAGAACATTGCCAATGATGTTAATGAGAACCAACAGTGCAGGGGAGAAATGGCTTCCAATTGCAGTTACTAAAGTGGCTTCAGCAGTAAGACCTATGGTTGTCTGCTAGCCTAGTTGGAAGGAGTAATTTTGGTGTAGTGTAACTGGCCACTACTTTGAGAGGTCCCTGGTGCTTACGTGAGTAGACCTCAGTAGTATATGGAGAGAGGAGGAGCAAGTTGTGTTGAGTGCCTCTTGTACCACTGCAGTTCTGCTGGCCCCTCCGCTGACTCACACCAGTCACCAAGGCTGGCTCCAAGTATCTGGTAGCCAGTTTCATACAGATGCAACCAGGCAGTGCCTTGCCCTGAGTTGGTGCTACATGCCTCTTCATTCCTGGCCCAGGGCCTCCAGCACCCCAAGCAAGGGGCCAGACCTATGAAAATAACTTCTGTCAACTTCAGGAACCTAAATACATCATAGCTTCACTTGATATATAGCTTCAAATAGTTTGGCTGGGCCAGGATAGTTTTTGGGAATTAGCCAAAAACTATCCTGGCCCAGCCAAACTATTTGAGATTTTGCCCTAAAGCAACTCAGTCTATTCCAGGATACTTTAAATATGCAGGAAAACCTGCTGGAAGACAGGAAATGGAGATTAACTGGAGGAGGGAGAATTCCAGGCATGCAGCAAGGCCCAAAGGAGCATCATACGCCAGTTTCCGCTGCCCTGCACCAAACAGTTCACTTTATTTTTTTAAATATTTTTAATATATATTTTGTACAAGATTATCAAATCTAGACCCATGTCCCCCACCCTATCCTCCCACCCCACCAGAGCTCATGCATTCTGCCAAACATGCTTTTCATCTCTTTCTCAGTCTTTGTCAATATTTTCCATGTGGAAGTTGACCATTTTGAGCAGAAGTTCACTGTTTCAGTCAGTTCTTTGATGCAGTCCTTTCTGTTGTTGTTGTTGTTTTTGTAGCCAATGTGCATTACTCCCAACTGCTTGGACAAAAGCTCAAGGGGCCGTGCACAAGAAATACTTACAACTAGGTAATTGGCACTAGCATCCACAGATGAGGGACACCATTCGTCGTTTGTTTTTCTGGGACTGTGTTACGTCACTCAGCATGATGTCCTCTATCTAGCTCCAGCCATTTTCCTACAAAGTTCATGATGTCATCTTTCTTTACTGCTGCATAGAACTCCATTGTGTAGATGTACCACATTTTCTCTACCCACTCGTCAGTTGAGGGACATTTGGGTTGGTTCCAGCTCCTTGATATTGTGAAGAGAGCTGAAATAAACATGGCTGTGCATGTATCTTTGCAGTGGGATGAGTCTTATGGGTACATGCCCAGGAGTGGTATGGCTGGGTAGGGTGGCAAATTCATTCCAAGTCTTCCAAGGGTTCTCCACACTGCTTTCCATAGTGGCTGTACCAGTTTACATTCCCACCAGCAGTGGATGAGAAAACAGTTCACTTTAATGCACTGCTCTGGGGATTGGGGAACATCTAGGTTTGAAAGGAAAGTGGAAGGAGTCAGGTTCAGAACCGATTCCAAGTCCTCCTCATGTGAAGTTCAGACAGTATGTACAAAGACAAGGTTAACACTAATGAACATCCACTTAATTCAGGCTTGCCAGTCCAGAACAGGTGGCTCTGGGCAGAAGCAGGTTCTCTTTACAGCCCCAGAACCACTGCACATTTCCAGGCCCTCTTGTAGCACCCCTCACCCAGATCCACCTTATATTACCAACCCAGAACTATGACAAGAGCCAGGAAGGACACCAGGGGAGTTGGTTGTGCTTCGATGGGGTGGAGAGCAATAGTCAAGGTACGGGATTCTCCCTGAGATGACTTACCTCTTCTTCAGTTAGGGATGGAGAAGAAGACAGACCCCAAATGAGGAAAGCAAAAGGAAGACAAACATTTACTAGGTATCACACATAAGAGTTATTGAAAGCCTGAGTTTTCATGGGCCATTAATGAAAGGCTGCCCTGTAAGAGAGACTCTGTAATATTAGAGATTGTTAGTTAATTCCTTCCCCTGAACACTGACCCATATCAATGGAATTAATTCAAGCACCCAATAGAAGAGAATTCTAGAACTGAAGGTACTTACTCTCTGAGACTCTTACAGAAAAGCTGTCCACACACAGGCAGCTTTTTGGGAACCAAGTCACCGTTCGTGTTTGTGTGTGTGTGTGTGTGTGTGTGTGTGTGTGTGTGTGTGTGTGTGTGTGATTTCTATCATTGCCACCAGGCAAGGATGACTTGGCCAATACTCTCACAATGATGGATGGCTTTATTGAATATGTCCAAGGATATCCCAGCAAAGAACAAAGCATCTTCATAACAGGCTGAGTTCCCTGTGTTGCTGTGGAAGTACTTGTCAGGACACAAGTTCCCCACATAAATCCACTGGATTAAAATGATCTGAGGATTGGCTGTCATATACAACATTGCACTAGACAGAGCTACTGAAATACCTTGCCTTGAGGGGCTGATAAACTGCAGCCCCAGGCTGGTGTCTAGGCACTATTAAGTCACTTGTTCTGTGCTATTTTATGTCAAGTCCAAGAAAAGTAATGCATATGCTTTGTTTTAAAAGTATGCTGACCTCTGACCTATGCTATAATAACTTTCCTTTTTTCTTCTTCTATTATTTTTTTATTTTTTAACAATAATTAATAATTAATGAGTACAAGCATCCTTCATGTAAAACCAATTTGCAAGCAGTTGTGCCCAAACTTTCTAATAAAAAACACCTCATTGGAGTTGGGGAGATGGCTCAGTGGTTAACAGCATTTGATATGTAAGCATGAAGCTCTAAGTTTAAATCCCCAGCACCCACATAAAAAGATAGGTATGACTGCATGTGCTTGTAACATCACCATTGTGAGTGGAGACAGGGAGATCCCGAGAGCTCACCAGCCAGCCAGGCTAGCTGAAATGGCACGCTTCTGGTTCTGTGAGGGAGCTTGTCTTGGGACAATAAAATGGAAAATGATAGAAAAGAAACTCAGCATGTTATCAGGCTCCTTATCCATGCACACCTGCATGCACACCCATATGTGTGCAGGACCCACCCTCCCACCCCCACACACAGTAAATAAGAAAATATCAACTCATCCTGGATTGAGACATTTTTATGTTTCTGTGCATCCCAGTGTGTGGTGCAGATCCATCTGGCTTTGGTCCTCTCTGTCTCCTTCCATGACCAATAGAGAAGGGATGTTGGGGATGCTGCCTTTTGAGAAGGATCATGATGGACCATCAGGGTGGCATCCAATTCATCCATCAAGACATATTACCATGCCTCCCAAAAATGGCACGTGCAGGGTCCTGGGTGGAGGTAGAGGTAGAGAGGCCTCGTGTGCACAGCCATCTTCCCATCAGCCACGTGTCTGTCCCCACAGCTGGAATCAGCTTCAAGCTGCTTCTCTTACATTGCAGTGGCTCCAGGACATCAGTTTAGAAGCATCTCCTCGGGCCATGTATTTAATCCTCTTTTGGCTTTCATTGTGAAAGTGGCTCATTTCTCTGTCTATCTTTGCCTCTTCTATCAGAAATACATATAACATCCCAGGCTGTTTTGTTATTGAGCACATGTCTCTCTGCATGTCTCATTTTAAAGAAAACACTAGACTGCTGGTCTCTTGCCTGCTCTCGATAATAGGATGGGCTATTGGCTTCTGCTTGCTTTGCTGACTTGTGCTTCACAGCCATGCAAACCTTACTGGAGGGAAGGGCCTCTATCGCCACTCTGAAGCACAGCAGACCCTCCAGAAGGCAGTGACTTCTCATGTCAGCTCCACAGTGACCAAGCATGGCCTCTTCCAAGGACATAGAACACCTACCCCTTAACATTCTGTCTTACCAAAAGGAGGAAGGTACATAGCCCAAGTCCTGTGTCCCTGGAAAAGTGCAATTGTGATTTGCAAATACATAATAATGTTAGTGCAATGAACCGGCTGTAAATTCTTGGTCTTTATCTATATTTTAAAACAACATTAAATACATATATGCTGTATACCAATAAAGAAATCTTCTTTTCCTCATCCTCTGATAAATAAGGGAAAAGTACCACAATCACAATCACTCTGGAATATTAAATATTCTACTAGGTTGCCAGTGCTGTCCAAAGTAGTCTGGTTTCATATGAATAAGAGTTGACTGTGTGTGCACATTTCTCAGACATTATGCTCAGAGCCAGACCTAAGAAAGACACTTCTAATTTCAAGAAAAGAGTTTTCTGGAGAATATGTGGGCATGCTGCTGAGAGCAACTGATATAACTGAGAGTGGGAATTTCCTAACCACATTCAGGGAAGGTTGGGGCTGTACAGGATAGGGTTGCCAGAAAAAAAAAACAAGAAGTAATAGATTCAACTAAGTTGAATCTTAAAGAGTACTGAAGATTTCACTAAGTAAAAGTGAAGACAAAGAAAAAGGCAAATGTACCATCCACGTAGAATAAAGCTTCAGATGAAACACAGAAATTGGCTCTGTGATAACATGAAAGTTCCTTTTATTTTTTTACATGATATTTTGAAGTGAAGGCAATACATTTTTTTTTTTTGGTCTTTTTAAGACAGGGTCTCCTTGTAGCCCCAGCTGTCCTTGAACTCGCTATGTAGACCAAGCTAGCCTTGAACTCATAGAGATCTACCTGCCTCTGCCTCCTGAATGCTGGGATTTTTAGGCATGTGTCACCATGCCTAGCTGACACATCTATTCTTTACAACTAAAAATTCCTCAGAAATCCTGGTCTTGACCTGGTGTCCTGGAACTCTACCCACCTGAACCCTAAACATCTCAGCAGCTTTCTGCATTTTCTTGTCTCTCAGTCAGCCAATACCCATTATGTGTCAGGCGCTGTTACCAACCCATTATGTGTCAGGTGCTATTACCAACCCTGTTGATAGAAAAGAAAAAAAGAATATAACTCAGCCTTCAAGGGATGAATATTTTGAAGTTCTAAAAGTAAAAATGATAAAAAAGTAAAAGTGGAGCTAGAGAGATGGTTCAATGTTTAAGAACACTAGCTGCTCTTCCAGAGGGCCAGGGCTCAATTCCCAGCATCCATGGGGTGACAAACAATCATCTGTAACTCCAGTTCTAGGGGATCCAACACCCTTCTGACCTCCGAGGGCACTGCATGAAACAGATGCACTTACATACATGCCTGCAAGACACTCATACATCTAAAATAAAAATAATAAATAGAATATTTTAAAAAGTAAATGTTAGGTCAGGCATAGTGGTGCACGACTTTAATCCTAGCACTTGGGAGGCAGAGGTAGGTGGATCTCTGTGAGTTCAAGGCCAGCCTGGTCTACAGAGTGAACTCCAGGCCAACTGGGACTAAAGGGAGACTCTGTCTCAAAAATACCCCCCAAAATTAAATAAATAAAAAAATTTAAAGTAAATGTTTCCATATGTTTGTTATAAAGAAAGAACTCATAGCAAATGATAATCTACTGATCTAGAATTGTCTTTTCAACAAGTTTCTGTTGACACTGGGGGAGAAGTGTAGGGAGACTTGGATCTTGGAGAGAGGGGACAGAAATAAAGTAAATACATTACTCATGTATGAAGTTTCCAAAAAATTAAAAATTAAAGAATGTCTAAAAAGCTTAATTAAAACTTAACAGACTATAAATTTTAGCTTCTTAGTCATATTAGCCACATTTCAACTGCTCAAGATCCACACTGGACAGAAGGGAATAAGGAACATTTCCACAGGGGATATGCTAAATAGCTTTAATGTCGGCTTGACACAACTGGGTTGAGGAAGCCTCAATTGGGGTACTGCCTCCATTGGACTGGCCTGTGGCTATGTCTGAGGGGCATTTTCTTAATTTGGGGGTGATATGGGAGGGCACAGTGCACTTTGGGCAGTGCCACCCCCGGACAGGTGGTCCTGTATTGTATAAGAAAGCAGGTTAAGCATGGAACACGGGTATCAGCACTACTCCACGGCCTGTGCTTCAGCTTTAGAAACTATGCTTATAGTTTCCTGCTCTGAGTTCCTACCTTGGGCTCCCTCAGTGATGAACTGTGACCTGGGAGATGTGAGACAAATAAATCCTTTCCTTCCCAAGTTTACATTGGTCAGAGTGTTTTGTCACAGCAACAGAGAAGCAAATTAGAACAGGTAGAAAAACTCAGCAGGACAGAGCTAATGTAGAACATTTTACCTTAACTGACAGAGATCTGTGGCCTGACAGTTAATGCTATAGCTCTATGCTAACATTCTCAACAAGCTTTCTCTGTACTTTTGAAATTTGATGAAATCACAATTCTTTTATTTTAATTTTTACTTATTAATTTTTATGTGTATGAATGTACTGTCTGCATGTAGGTTGGTGCACCCATGTCGTGCAATGCTGCGGAGGTCAGAAGAGGGTGTCTGATTCCCCTGGAACTGGAGTTAAAGATGGTTCTTAGCCACCATGTGGGTGCTGGGAATTGAACCCAGGTCCTCTGCAAGAGCAGTCAGTGCTCTTAGCCATGTCTCCAGCCCCAAAATTACAGTTATTTATGAATCACAATTTCACCACAGCAAGCTTTGAGCATGACCTTTCCTGTGTGGCAGCTTACATTTTCAATACAAGATTAAGAATGTGCTTTTATTGTCTGCATATCTAAGGTTTCATTATGAAGGTGGCAAGGAAGAAGAAAGATCTACAATAATTACTTTTAAATGGCAAGTTTTCAAAGGTGTGTAAGGTTGTGGGGATGCAGTACATGGGAGTGATAAAGCCCATCAGACAAAAAGCAGCACGTGAAAGATAAACATGGGCTTCAAAGAAGCCAGTAACTGATGGGACTCAAAAGTCCCAAGGAACAGTATAGCCAGTGTAATGTCAGAAATAAAAGCAGCCTAAAAGTGATTCCCTACCCCAAACTCTATGCATAAAATACCTGGAACACAGCAGGCTTCATAATACAAGCCAAAATATCTAAAGGCACGGTGACCTTCCTTTAAAAAGTCAGACACAAGGGGCTGGAGAGATAGCCTAGTGGTTAAGAGCACCGACTGCTCTTGCAGAGGACCCGGGTTCGATTCCCAGCATCCACATGGTGGCTAAGAACCGTCTTTAACTCCAGTTCCAGGAGAATCAGACACCCTCTTCTGACCTCCGAGGCATTGCACGATACGAGTGTACAAACCTACATGCAGACAGTACACTCATACACACATACAAAAATAAATTAATTAATTTTTAAAAAGTCAGACACATAATAGTAAGTGAGGGCATGATGTCTGTGTGGGTAGTAATGCGAGGGTGAGAGGGAGAGGGAGCATGAATATGATTAATAGGACCACGATATATCGTATGAAATTCTCCAGCCAATCAAAATATTTTAAGTCAGACATAGCATTGTGATGAAACAAGGTGGACTGAGGGACTCTATGAGGGAGAGCTCCAGACACAGGTGCACATAGAGAGCAATCACTTGTGACCAAAAGAAAAAAGAGTAATGAAATCAAATAAATAAAAGATTCAAAGATAAGTCTTTGGACAAAGAGGAAATAAACTGAGTAGATGGTATTATATTGAGTTATTTGCAGCTGAGGCCATGGCAAATGTAAAGAGATCAAGTCAAGAAGAAAATTAGGACCTGGAGAGATGGCTCAGCATTTAAGAGTGCTTACCACATTTGCAAAAGACCCAGGTTTGGTCTCCAACAGCCAGTTCAGGCAGCTCACAAGCACCTGTAACTCCAACTCCAGAGGCCGCAACACCCACTTCTGGTCTCCCCAAGTATCCATATGCACACAATACGCATAAACTCATGTAGACACACAAATATCCATATAAGTAAACATAAATAAATATGTTTATCTTATTTTACTTTTTAATACTTCATTTATAATTTTTAGTTTTATTTATGTGTATGAGTATATTGTCTTGCTTGTATGTAAGTGCTCTGTGTTGTGCAGAAGAAAGTGTCAGGATACCCTAGAACTGGAGTTATGGACCATTTTTAGCCACCATGTGGGTGCTGGGAATTGAAGCCAGGTCCTCTGCAAGAGCAGCCAATGCTTTTAACTGCTGAGTCATCTCTCCAGCCCCAATTAATCTTATTAATAAATGACTCCAAGTAGAATTAGAGAATGGGAGGGTGTTGCATAGAACTATGAATGCCTCTGCACCATGAAATTTTTCAACAACATACATTATTATATATTATTTAGACTAAGGACTTATCATTAAAAATATTTTCATTGTTAAGAGCTTCTTACAATGTAATTTGATTATATTCTCCCATTCCCCCAATTTCTTCCAGATTCACCCCCACCTCCCTATCCACCCAACCTACTGCATGGAACTGAAATGTTTCTGCACAGCAAAGAACGCCATAGTTCAGTAAACAGACATCCTACAAAATGGGAAAAACTCTTTACCAGCTATGTCTGACAAAAGGTTACTATCTAGAATATATAAAGAAACCACAAATCTAAACATCAAGAAAACAGCTAGCCTAATTTTAAAAAATGGAAATGGAGTTAAACAGAATTCTCTAAAGATGAGATACCAATAGGTGAGAAACATTTTAAAAGTGTTCAACATCTTTCCTCATCAGAGAAATGCAAATTAAAACCACTTTCAGATCTCATGTACCCCAATCAGAATGGCTCAGATCTAAACAAATGATGAAAAATGCTGACATGCATGCAGGGAAAGAAGAGCATGCTTTTACTGTTGATTGGAGTGCAAACTGGTACTGCCACTATGGAAATCGGTGTGGAGGTTTCTCAAAAAGGTAGAGATAGATCTATCACAAGATCTAGCTATACTACTGTTGGGCATATACTGAAAGGACTCTGTACCCTACTACACAGATAACTGCTCATCCACATTCATTGTTGCTCTACATGCACTAGCCACAGAATGGAAACAACTAAGATGCCCATCAACGAATGGATAATGAAAATATCATACATTTATGCAATGTAATATTGAGCTATTAGCAAAAATGAAACTTTGAAGTCTGCAGATAAATACATGGAAACAGAAATGATCATCCTGAATGAAGTAACCTAGACCCAGGAAGACAAGTATTGCATGGTTCTTTTCATATGTGTACATTCCCTTTGACTCTTTAGATATATGTATTTGACTTGGAATACCAGTGGAGGTTAGGAAATAGTAAGAGGACATGGGATAGAAGGTATCTTTCAAGAGAAGAGAGAGAGAATACAGTAGTATGATGAGGGAAAGTGATGGAATATGGAAGACTAAATCTGACGGGGTTAGGTGGGTGAGTAGGGGAGGAGGAGGAAATATGGGGAGGGACAACTAAAGCCTTTGGAAAATATATGGAAACCTGCTACTATAGCTGTCTGAAATATACACATATATAAAAAATAGAGTTTAACAGGACTGGAGAGATGGCTCAGCAGTTAAGAGCACCGTTTGCTCTTGCAGAAGACCCAGGTTTGGTTCCCAGCACTCTCATGGCAGCTAACAACTATCTGCAACTGCAGTTACAGGGGATCCGACACCCTCTTCTGAATTCTCTGAGCATGGCATGACATGGGTGTATTTACATATATGCAGGAAATACACTCATACACATAAAATGAAATAAGTGTTTAAATGGAGTTACTGTTTAATAGGTGACAATACCCCTACTAGACTCCTTGTCCTAGCAAATAAAAACCCTAACACCAGGAATAGTTGCCTCTATTTGAGTTTTTGACCACTGGAATTCCACAGACCCCTAAATATTACAACCAGTAACTTTTAATACTAACTAAACTAGAATTTCAAAGAAAGCAGTCTGATTCTAAAGGCTTCAGCTTTTGAACACAATATTAATTATATGCCTCCACTGAGCTAGATATGGTGAAAGGAAACAATCTGTAGCATGTAGTGTTCTATGAATGTGTCCCCAGAGTGTTGGTCTCAGGACAACAGTATCAGCAACAACAGGGGCCTTGCAGAAAGCTTGATCTAAGCATTGTGCATCCACACATGGCACGGTAAGGGGTGGATCTCAAGCACCCCCAAAGACTTGTGTATTGAGGCCTTTATCCTTGTGGAGCAATGTTCAGAGGTGGAGCCTTTGGAAGGTGATTGAACCCTGATGGCTCCAATCTTGTGAATGCATTAATTTATTGATAGCTTCAGAATGGGATATGGTAGAAACTTTAAAAGCCATTTGGAAGACGTGGGTCACAGAAGCATTCTCTTTGTATCCTGACCTTGAAGACAGCAACTTGATTCTTCCACATACTCCAGCCAAGATCCTCTAACTCACCACAACTTGAAGCAGTGAAACTAAGAGACCAAAGACCTACACCTCTGAAACAGTGAACCCACATGAGTCTTTAATTTTCAAATAGAAATAGAAAGCTCACTAACATTATTCACTCAAGACCCTCTGAAGCAGAACCTATGGGGAACTGGCCTGGAGATCCATTTTAATAATCTCTGCAATAGAGTCTGCTGCCATAACATTTAATCAACTGTTATAAGCATGAGAAAATTTGGAAATGAACATAATTCAATTATTAACAAGGAAAATTCTCAGAAGCAGGATAGTTATAGTCTTGATTCAATGAAAAAGACCATGATTTTCATAAGAAACATAGGGTTTGGCCAGGCATGCTAGCACATCCAGCACTAAGGAGGCAGAGGCAGAGGCAGGCGAATGTCTACTATGTAGACCAACTTGGTCTACATAGTGAGTTCCAGGCCAACTGGGGCTACAGAGAGACAAGAAGAAGAAGAAGAAGAAGAAGAAGAAGAAGAAGAAGGAGGAGGAGGAGGAAAGAAACATAAGATTTGAATGTGTGTCTGTGTGTATATGTGTAGCATAACATTGGAAATTTCCCTAAGCAGCAAAGTATTTATTTAAACATATTTACTTTCCCATAAAAATGAATGAGAAGTTTTAGATTACATATGCTCTCTAGACACTAGAACAGAAACCAGACATATATATATATATATATATATATATATATATATATATATGAATTAACACTCTAGCAGGCACATATAGCAACAGGATCATTTTCTAGAACCTATCTCTACCTTGGCAATATTTAAATCTCTAGTAACTCTGAGTATGGCCTTCTCACAGAATATGCCAGAAAGAAAAGTGTTAATAACCAAAGCAGAGCAGATTGTGTTTCTTCCTCACAAAGCTTATTCTAATTCTAGCTAAAAGAGCCCAAGTCATTTCTAAAATATGTTTATTATGCCGCTGATCATATTTGGTTTCCATAAATCAAAGTGTAAATTAACTTATTTAATCACAGCTTTTGGATTCAGTGAGTCCATTCAGCTCAGCCCTTTCCGGATCGTATTCTAAAGTCAGAAAACCTTTAGGTTAGAAGAGTTCTCGGTACTCGAGATAAAAGCTATTTGTGTATGAAAATTTTTAGTGAGAATATAGAAGGGACAGAATTGAAAGAACCAGAGTGAAACTAAAATGACAAAACAGGAAGGACGGATGACAGGGATGACTTACTGTGATTCAAGTTCAAATTAAAGAATAAAGCCGACACAAATGACAAGAATACAGAGGAAAGACAGGAAGTCTGTGTGTTGCCAGAGAAACCCAAGGATGGAGGCGTAAAATGAAATGGACCTGGAGAAAATGGAGACTTAACCACCGTCATTACCTCTGATTTATGTAATCCAAGGTAACTGCCTGTTAGAACAACATTCGCTGCACACCGAGCTTCCATTGCTTCAGCCCTGCTCCTCTCTATTCTCTTTTTAGATTTATTTGCAGTAGCACTTACAGGTTAAAATTCCATAGCAAGGATGAAATGTAAGTATAAGCATTGCCTACATCAGTCCTGAAAACTTTGGCACCAAGTACTCAGACTCTTTTTTTAAACAATAGGAATTATTTTTTAAAGCATGTTCAAAAGCAAACAGCAGGCAAGCCACTTTAAGCCTCCAAAGCCGTATGACCATAGTAAATGCCTTTTTTATACTCTTTTGCTGGGCCATGAAAAAATAATATATATATTTAATATAATATAATTCATGGAAGTGCAAGTCATTATACAATATACTGTTTATTTTACTAATAAAAATTGGTAATTCAGAAAATATTAGCCTGTATTTTAAGGATTAGATACACCAGAGGCTTCTTCTACTTCCCATGTACATCCTTCTTGACCATACATCATCATCCAGTGGCTATTTTTGTTATTATCAGCGATACTGACATTTCAATTTAATATCCATTCATATCACCACATAAAACCTTTCAGATGTAAATGCCCATTTTAAACAAAATTATCCTCAAATATTGTATGAATCTCAGATGGTCAAAATCATTCAAAGTTACATGCATCCCAGCCATTTCCTCCCTCTTAGCATTCTAAGAATGTCATTGCATTTGCTCTTAGTGACTCAATAACAGGCTCTGGTGCCCAACACACAGCAGGGCTCCAAATGTGACTGCTCCCTAGGACTGAACCAAGGTTCATAAGAAGCATTTTCTCAGTCTTTCTCCATTAGATATGTCTTTACTGAATAGTTTCTTTGATCTTGTGTGATGCTCAAGTATTTAGTAATCAGCAAACAGAATCCCTAAGATGTTTCTGCACTTTTAAGAAGCCTCATATTTTGGGCAGAAATAAAACTGTTTTGAAACAAGAGTATGGGAACTATGTCCCAAATCAAGAATAAAACATAATAACAAAAAAATGACAAACAGCAGAATCAGAACACATGTATTCAAGTCAAAAGTTTGTCCATACATTTTTGTAGTTCCAAGGCTAGGAAGAAGAGGCAGGTGGATCCCTAAATCTCACCAGCCAGACATCCTAGTCAAATCAGTGGGCTACTGGTCCAGTGAGAGACCTTGTCTCAGAGAAAAAGGTGGCCAGCAACTGGAGAAGGTGCCTAGCATGAACCTCTGGCCTGTACATACAACCTGCAAGTATCAGCCTACACCACACACACACACACACACACACACACACACACACACACACACTCATACGTCACTAGTGCCCAGGTGTAGGCCCCTTTAGTGTCTCTTCTAGGAACATTGGCTGCAGAAGAATGTGTTACCTCAGCTGGACAGGTAGAGATTTAAATTTTCACCTAATTTTTTATAATGATGAACTAAAAATGTTCTGACTTCTATATCAGTTACACTGAATGAAGCTACTCCATCTTTGGCAGCTCCTGTACAATATTAGGATATACTTCTATTGAAAAAAAAATTATTCTTGGGCTGGAGAGATGGCCTGGCTGTTAAGAGCGCCGAATGCTCTTGCAAAGGATCCGGGTTTGATCCCCAGCAACCACATGGCGACCGAGAACCATCTGTAACTCCAATTCCAAAACTCCAGTTCCAGGGGAATCCAACGCCCTCTTCTGACCTCTGCGGCATTGCACAACACGGGTGCGCAAACCTACGTGCAGACAGTACATTCATACACATACAAAAATAAATAAATAAATAAATGTGTTTTTATTCCTTAACCTCCGATTCCTGCCCTACTTCCATCCAGCACTTTTCCCTCCCAACTTTATCTAAACATAGGCCTAACATGCAATCTAACAATGATACTCTTTGATATTTGCCGAAATAAGGTAAAAACTCATTTTAGAACCAAAACTTACACACAGATATTTATAGATGCTCTATTCACAATAGCCAAGATAAGGTAGTAAGATGTCCTTCAGCAAATACACGAATAATTACACTGTGGTATAAAAGGACAATGGGATTATTATTCAACACTGAAAGTAAAGTTCAAGCTATGAAAAGACATGGAGGAAACATAAATGTGTATTCCTAAGAGAATGAAACCAGCTTGAAAAGATTACATACTGTATGACACTCTGGAAAAAATTAGGCAGTGGAGACAGTGGCTGCTGGAGCTTGGCAGAGAGAGATGAATAGAGAGAGAAGAGGGGTTTTATGGCTGTAACGATACATGATGCTATAATGGCCAATGCATGTGATTGTCCAAAGTACATAGAGTAAACATCACCAAAAACGACTCTCATTTAAATGTGGTGTCTGGATGACAATGAGCGATGGCACAGGTTCATCATTTGTAACTAACGTACCTTCTGGGTGGGATGTTGGGAAGGCAGGCTGTGCATGCACGGTGTCAGGGGATAGATGGGAAAAGTATGGACTTTCAACTCAACTTTCCTATGTGCTGAAAACCGTCTTAATGAAATGCATTAAAAGTGGAAATGGGGGGGCGGGGGGAGGAGTGGATCTAAATGCCCTCAGACTTTATTGTATGAAAATCGTAAAACTTCTATTTACAATGTAAAAAAGTGAAAGTGATTATATGACTCCCTGAAATTGAGCTTTAACAGTTCTGTACTTTTATTTGCTAAACCTGGTATCCGTGTTGGAAGAGAACTGAGATTTTGAGTTACACAAATTGTAATGAGCATCTTAATATGTATTGTTAGCTTTCTTCTTCCTGTTCAGCAGGTATCTATCTCCCCCTTATCTGCCCAGCCTACACACCCTGATTTGTAGAGGGCAGAGTGGAGACAGGCTGCACACCCTCATAGTGGAATTAGTTCATTTGCTATAGTTTGGCTCCCTCTAATGAACCCTAGAATTAAAAAGAATATTTTCAAATCAACATCCAGCCTTCTTTATTTACATAAGGTTTATATTTAATGGTAGGCTTCTTTGCTCATATGTATATAGTTTCAATAATTTCATTAAAGCCTTGTGAAGTCAAACTGGGATTTCAGTGATTTTGGTGTTCTTCAGTAACTGAAAGTGACATCCAAAAAATGCTTAGCATAAATGCTTGTTAAAGTATTCTTTGCCTGTCTCAGGTGTTTTAAAGGTAGTACATCTGACCTTTAATGCAACATGCTTTTCTTTTTGCTAATAGGACTATCTCTGAGAAGCTCGTTTACATGACATCAGGATAAATTTTGGATTTTACTTATTCAAGAAGCAGTCTTCCCGTATCCTTGCAGGACCATGATTAGAATCTCTATATTTCCGATGCCACCTGTCAACACGACTGTGCTTGAATAATTACATTTAGCAATCTATAACTCCAGGCAATTCCACTTATTACAGCTATACCTGTGCTGAGATTTTTAGGTATTAACATCACCAAGCTAACAATAAAGCTCATAAAACTGAACCTACTATCTACCAAACATATCACCAGATACTTGCATTTTTTGAGAGAAGTCTTTTATAGCAATACTGACACACATCACACACCTGTCATCTTCTATATACACACAACATTATTGATGGTAAGTGCCAACTAAGGCCTGTCATCAACCATAACCAGCTGATCTGCCTGGGACAGATTTAATTTACCAACATAAATCATCCTCACTTTCTGCCTGTTTGGGTTAACTGGGTGCCTGGGAAGTCTCAGAGAGTCATAATTCCCATCCTGGTGGTTGACCATCCATCGCTGATTACAATGGACATTAGGCATGCTTTGAAAAAAAGAATGTTGTAAATATGAAGGAGTTTGGGGGCTATTCATAGACTTTCACAGAGGCTTTAATTGGAGGTTTTTTTCCTCCAAGTCCAAAGCCAAGATAGAAAAGCTCAGCATAGCATTCATTTTTAATGACTCTCAAGCTAGAATGTAAATCTCTATTTGCTACACATTAACTCTCAACAGGATTTTAACAACTGGCCCATTTCTTGCCCCTTTCTAAGCTGAATAAGAATTCCCTTGCAAAGCCACGGTGGAACCAGAGGAACAGGACTGAGGTCTGCAGAATGCCTAGCTGCTGGGTAAATGGGGGAGACAGGTGAAATTAAGACAAGCTAGGTCCCTCTTCACCTCCAGAGCCCTATGGCTGCTCTCCCCGCTCTCTAACCCCTCCTGTAGAAAGAGACAAATTAGTGTTTTTATTATGTATTCTCAGTGAACAGATCAACCCTAAGGGGAACACATAGGCAGTCAAACACTAAGACCGAGCAGTGCAATTAGAACCCAGAGTTCGGGTCTTAAGTGTCTCTGTAAGAAAAAAGGAATCTAAGTAAAAAGACAGCTCAGCTCTAGAAGAATCTATATTCTTAAGCAAAATCTGAGAATTCAGACCCAGCCCTCTCACTCAGATTTCATTTGTTTCTCCCTTGGAATAAAATATAGCAAAGCTCAGGAACAGAAACAAAAATTGGCAGCCTGCTACCGGTGTAAAATGGATTCAAACACAATAAATGACATTTCTTATCAACAGTGATCTCTGACGTGATGGAGCGAATTGGCCACACCATGCACAGTGAAGGCGGCAATCGCTCGCTCCTCCTGCACAAGGCCATGCAAATATATGCTCTGTGAATGTATGCACATTTGGAGAATACCCACTGGTACCTGAAAATTGCCACTAGAGGACAAAACGTGTTATTAAAAATAAATGAAAATTCCATATCCACACTGCAGAAGCAAATGACCCTGTATTTTGTAGCCTACATACATGAGCTAGCTTTGAAGTATGAGTGTATAAAGAAACACAGTCCACATCTAGGCCGTCGATGTTCATTGCTTATGATGCCCCTGCTATGAGGCATGAAGTGACTCTGGGACTTTCCCTTGTCCACTTCAGTGAGTATGATAGATTATTTTCTGTGAATTCTCTACCATGATGCTCTGGGAAACTGGATTAGAAACTGTAATGGGGCTATATCAGAAATATGCATCATTTATGAGGGGAAACAGATGGCTACCTTTGGCTAGCCATGTAATTAGGCTTAATTAATTAAATCCATCAGCCTTTGATACCGCTAACCTATACTCATAGACACAGGACCTAAAATCTAGAGCCAGTGTTATTTGCTATCTTGATATTTGCAGAAGAGAGCCTAGAATGCCCTGTCCTGTCCCTGAGTTTCCAAGAGAAAGATTGCTGAGCTAAGCACCCCTTCTCATAGAACAAGGCATACTTCCCACTTATCCCTGAGAAGCAGGCTTCAATTCTCAGCCAGCATAGAATGACTCAAACAAGCCAATCATGTCCTCACTATGGAAGTCAGTAGAGAATCTTAGTCCCTGTTACTACAAAGCCTGCCTCTTACAGAGCCTGGTTTACACTGTGTCGTAAGTAGCTACCTCCACGTGGCCTTATAGGCTCATGATGCCCTCCTGCCCCAAGCTTGGGTCCCCAGGGACATCTCACCTGCCCAGTGTCAAATGCTGGGTGTTAATCATCACCATTCACTTAAGGCATAAATTCCATCTTTCAGCAACAGGAAAGCAGAGGTGATTTGAACAACACACTCCACACAATTGATTCAGTCCCTCTTGAGCTCTCTGAATTAAAATCTGAGCTTCTGGGACAGCATATTTAAGGCCCCACCTCTTCTAAAGCCATGCTGTGGAATAGATATTTCTGATCCTCTGTTTTTCCACTTAGAAAATAATGAGAATGGCAATATCTCAAGTCTTTTTCTCTTATTAAATGTATAATCAGTTTCTCTTCAGACAGGGGCCATGACAGTAACATTGTTCCTCTGCTAACAAAACCTTTCAGAGAAGGGTTAATTAGAGGAGAACACTTCTATACCAATAGCATTCTTCCCTTCTCTTCATTCTGCATAAAACTTGATTTGGATAATAACCTCCATGACTATCTACAGCATGAACTGTGTCTCCCTATGCTAGATAGCTTCAGTTGGCAACCTGACACACCCAGGGGGAGGGAACCTCAGCTGAGGACTTTCCTCCACTGGATTGGCCTATGGCTATGTGTGGGGGGCATTTTCTTATTGGTTGATGTGGGAGGGAATACCCTATCATAGGTGGTGCAACCCTGGGAAGGTGGTCCCATGTTGTATAAGAAAGCAGGCCAAGGGGCTGGAGAGATAGTTCAGCAGTTAAGAACACTGGCTGTTCTTGCAGAGGACCCAGATAAGATTCATAGTACCCACATGGAGACCAACAACTGTCCATAACTCCAGTTCCAGAAGAACCTGATGCCCTCTTCTGACCTCCATGGGCATTGCATAACACAGTTGCACTTAAATACATGCAAGCAGTACACTCATTCACATAAAATAAGTTTTAAAAAGAAAACAAGCTAAGCCCAGGCTAGGGAAGCAAGTGAGTAAGCAGCCTTTTTTCCATGGTCTGTGTTCCAAGTTCTTGCCCTGAGCTCCTGCCTTGGCTTCCCTCCATGATAAGCTGTGACCTGGGAGATGCAAGACAAAATAAACCCTTTCCTTCCCAAGTTGGTTTGGGCAGTGCTTTATCACAGAAACAGGAAACCTAACTAATAGACTTCCTTACCTTATTTACAAACAATCTAAACTAACATCATAGCAGCCACAGTACAGTGAATACTTTACTCTCCAGCTTTTAGACAGAAAACTTCACTGTTTAAAAATTATTTCACACCATGTGACAGTTCTTTCCCATGGCCCAAACCTTGGCTTTTCTCCATGCATAGAGGTGAATACTCACCATTGAGTCATCCTCCACGGGTCCCAGGGATCTTCCCAACAGCCCTGGATATACCTGTCCCACTGAGATGCTTACTGTGAGAGCTATTGTTAATTGTCAGCTTGACACAGTCTAGAATCACTTGGGAGATGGGTCTCTGGGCATGAATTATGTGAGGGTATCCATCTTATTTTTTTGTTTGTTTGTTTTTTATTTTATTTATTTTATTTTATTTTATTATTTTTTAATTTAATTTTTATTAATGCTTTGTGCATTTCATAAATCATTTTCCAATTCAGATCAGGCATATTTCCCTTTCCCTTCCCCCCCACCCCCACCCCATCCCAGATCATGTATTCTGCCGTAACTGTCCTGTATCTTTCAGGTTTTTTTTTTCTTTCCATTTTTTAGCTATAAGTGATAATCCATGAGTACAGGCATCCTTCGTGCAAAACCAATCTGCAGGCTGTTGTGCCCAAACCCCCACAGCCCCACCATCCAGTGGGGGGTGACAGGTTGTTTGTTCAATCAAGTTGATCAAATGAGTGTCCAGACTACATCGCTGTAGTTTCACCATTCACCCCAATCGCAGCCTTTACATTCTACCATGCCCCCTCTTCCGCAGATTGTTCCCTAGGCTTAGAAAAGGGGCACAGGTGGATGAGAAGTAAAGCAGTCCCCTCTCTCTGGAGCTGTTGACTTGGACTCTGGTCAATTCTGGCTATTTCCTTTCATGGGCTGACAGTTTGTCCAGGAGTAACCTTTCGATCCTACTGATGAAGCACAAGCAATTAGATATATAGGTATTTAAGCAGCACTAATAGTTATGGTAGGTTACTTTGGCATAGACACATATGTTTGGATGTTGCCAAAGGCCACTAAACCAATGAAGCAAATACGGGTCTCCCTGAGTCAAGCAAGACTCCACCGTCAGCACCAGCTACACCTCACCTGCCTGGAAATACTGTGCAGCAGAGGCAGCCATGTGCCTGTATATCCCAAATCTAATTGGCTATTGGCTCTCTCCTTGGAGGAATAACCCATGGCTGATGCCACAAGCTTACATCCTCTACAGGTTAGGAGATGTTATAAGCCACAGTAAGACCCTGTCATATTTAACAGGGGGGAAAAATGTAACTCATAGATTAACATATCATCCAAACATAAGAGGGTATCCATCTTAATTGTGAGAGGGGGACCATTCCCCGGACAGGAGATCCTGGACACTATAAAGCAGTGGAGGTTAGAAGTGAACAGCAGCATACATGCATGCAATTCTCTCCTGCCTAACTTCAAATGTAATGGGCACTGCCGCTTCAGCCTCCTGCTGCTTGATTTTCACGTCATGATGAACTGTGCCTCGTACTATGAGCTAAAATAAACTTTTCCCTTAAACCTTCTTTGTCAGGGTACTTTATCATATTAATGGGGAAGGAAAATTATGAAATTCATTGACCCATGCTCATGAACCAGTGCAGGCCTTGAGAAAGTCTGTTGCTGTGCTACAGGCACAGCAGGTGCAAGAGACAGCTGCTCCCAGGGCTACCAGGCCCTCCAAAAAACAAGCTAATGACTGAAATCTTTTACAGCATCCCTTTGAAAACTCTTCCCTCAGCACCTCCTGCAAAGATGGATGCTATGTACTTTCTTGGCACTTACTTATACATTTATTGAAGGCCTATTGTATAGTTGGGAAAGCCTCCTGTATAGTTGGGAAGGCCTATTGTATAGCTGGAGCTGCTATGGCCCCACTCCTGGGTAAGAGCTCTCTGCTTCCTTTGATTACTATAGTGGGAACAGTAGAAAAGGATGCAATCCAAACACCATATGAAAGAAGAAGTCGGTGGATAAACAGCCGCAGTACAGGCGGACAATGAATAGTATTCAGGACTGAAATGAGCAACAGCACCACGAAAAGACATGCAGGAGCCTTAAATGCATGTTACTGAATGAAAGGACACAGTCTGAAAACTAGGAAAGCCAAAACTAGAATTTAGCAAGAACTAGAGGAGAGGAGCAGGTGAGTGCACAGACCACACAGAAATGTTGAGCTAGGCATGAAGATATAAAATGGAGAGCATATGTCATTATTCATCTAGGAACCCACGGAATTCACAAGCTCAGGGCTAGCCACACCATAAACTGTGCAGGTTAATAATAACTATGCAATAACTGGACAAATCAATCATAACAAGCCTGCCACCCCACTGGAAGACAGGAATAGCAGAAGAATATAGGTAGGAGAGAAGAGTGTACACAAATCTCTACTGCTCAGTTTTTCTGTAAACCAAAATTATTCTAAAATAGTTTTTAGAATATTGGAAGAGCAAGTTTCAGCACAATTTCTGACTTTTAAAAATAGTTTAAATTGGGCCTAGAGAGAAGGCTCAGCAGTTAAAAGCACTAGCTGCTTTTGTGAGTATCCAAGTTTGGTTCCCAACACCCATGTGGCAGTTCAAAACCTTCCATAACTCCAGTTCCAGGGCATCTGACAACCTCTTCTGGCTTTCTTGGTCACTGCATGTGTATCATACATATACATACATGCAGTCAAAACACTCATACACAAAAATTAAATTAAATAATTTTCAATTAAAAAATTAACTTAAAACAAATTTTTAGTGTCTCATATGCCAGTGACACCTAAACTTCACACAATCTGTCACTGTCACAACTTCAGATGATAAAACTGAAGCAAGGACAGCAAGCTGCCCTTCACACTGAGAATAGATCAGGCCTGAGCTGAACATGTGGTGCGACCTGGAAATAGTGGCTCTTCTTTACCAAAAATACTACCTGTCATTGTTGATCTGGGACAGAGAAAAAGACCTCTCTCTCTCTCTCTCTCTCTCTCTCTCTCTCTCTCTCTCTCTCTCTGTATGTGATGTATGTGTGAATACATGTCTGTGCACATATGTGTGCAGGTGAATATGCACATGTGTGGACATGCATGTGGTAACCAGAGTTCAACATCAGATATCTTCCTCTATCACTACACACCTTATTTTTTCACCTAAGTTTTTTGAAAATGTCATACATGAGTATTGTTTCCACGTCATTTTCACCCCTCCCTTGCCCCCCCAATTCCTCCCACTTTCTCCCTCTCGATTTCATGACCTTTCCTTATTATTATTGTTACACATGTATACATACCTATATACACAAAACCAACTGAATTCATTTAGTGTTGCAAGTACATACATGTGTTTAGGACTAACCACTTAAAATTGGGTAACTTCTCAGGGAGCCTGTCCTTGGAGAAAACTGATTTTTCTCTCCCCTTGAATACCTGTAGCTCTTCGTTCAGAGTACGTTTTTAGAGACAATGTCCCTGTGTCACTGAGCCTGGAGCCCATCATTTGGCAAGGACGGCTGGTGAGCACGCTCCAAGGATCCTCCTGTCTCCACCTCCCCCAGAGCTACAGTTTCAGCACATGACTGGACGTCCATCTCTTACGTGTATGCTGAGATACAGACTCAAGTCCTCAGGCCTCTATCCACTGAGCCATCTCCCCAGCCCCCAAAAGCTCTCTTTAATACAAGCAAAACTCACCTTTAATAATCACTTTAATGACTTAAAGCGAATCTCTCAGGTAATGATTGGCTGCTCCAAGGTTCACTGACCTTCCTGAGACTGCTTGTAATCTCAAGCCATTCCTAATCCAGGAGCCTCCCTAGTGTGTAAGGAAATGGAAAGCACCTACACTGGAGTACAGGATTCCACCTGCTTAAAGAAGCGTGGCCACAAGAGGGCACTGCAGACAGTGTGTGCATCGCCTGAGTCACCAGGTACCTGGCTGGCCACTCAGGGCAAAGAATAAAGAAAGTAAGTTATTACCTTGTTTTCCAGTTTTAAAGATAAATTATGAGTCAGGTGTGGTCATTCATTCCTTTAATGCCAGCACTCAGGAGGCAGAGGCAGGAGGATCTGTATGACTGGAAGGCTAGCTAGGGCTACAAAGTGAGACCTTGTCTCAATAACCCCCCCCCAAAAAAAAGAATTTTTAAAATAAAAATATAACTCATGAATTATATAAAACAGTACTTTATCCCACACTGCCGAGCTGCTATTATTCAGAATGGAATTATTTATATGAGAGATTCTGCAGTAATACTGAATGGTACTAAAAGTACTAAATACGCCCTATGTTATTCATGCAACTACCTAGTTTTGTTTTGTTTTGTTTTTGGTCTTTTTGAGACAAAGACAGCTGTAGCCCCAGCTGCCCTGGAACTCTCTCTGTAGACCAGGCTGGCCTTGAACTCACAGAGATCTGCCTGCCTCTGCCTCCCAAGTGCTGGGATTAAAGGTGTGCACCACCACCGTGCCTGGCAAACCAATCTATAAACCTAAGTAAAATTCCTAGATGAATTGGTTAAGGCATGTGAGATGTCATAAATTTTTGGTTCCACACAAATGGGTCAAAACAGCATTCATTCATTTAGTAAAAATGTGTTGCAAATTATCTTTAAACATACTTGATTAATTACAAAGATATCATCAGAACACAGGCTACTGGCATAAGGATGAGGGAGCCAGTATACAAAAACTCTCCTGAGGATTTCTTTCATAAAACAGTATGTTCTCAGCTGAGTTCGTATACTTTGGATTGATGGAGTCTATATTTCTGTCACACAGACTGACTGTGGCAAAGCAAATCAGAATCATTTCATGGAGTCACTTGAGATTGTTCCTTCAATGAAACACATAAGCACCATGCATTAACTTATACTTATATCAGCCATGCTAACAAAAGGGTCTTCCATAATCCCACATTTCACCAAGTACAAAGAAATTTCAAGCATGCCTTCCAGTCTCATTAATGGCGAGATGATGGGAGGACACTGTGATTTCAAATTCTCAAATCCGTATGGGTAAAGTGCAATAAAATATTCTTGAAAATATCAATTTTAAATTGTGCATAACCACAATATTTTGGTACTATTCAAGCAATAGTATATTTGTCAGCGTTTGAAAGAGAACATTAGGAATTAACTACCTAGAAACGGGTGTACGAATACCTAGGGAGAAATTATACCATCTATATAATCGCTTCTTCACAATCATCTTCAACTTTGGACATATGCTTGTGTCTGAAGCAGCATAGCAAATCACACAGAAACACCTCTGAATAAGCCTACAGGAATTTCAGAGGCGCCTGAGGATCTGTGGCCAGTGCAGAGACTGTCAATACGCAGTGCCCTCTGCTGGCGAACTTGTTAAACATGCTCCTAAACAAATCTCTGTGTATTCTAACTTAACAATGGGGAGCTGAGATAATAAGGATTTTTTTTAGAATTAGAGCTATAATTCCAGGTAATCCCCAATCACCTTTGTAGTTTCTTTATCAAACAAGCATTTGATTTTATGGAACAAAACAAAAGTTGACACGTTCAAAGAAATGAACATTTCAGATAGTCCAACCCTTTGTGAGAACACATTTAGAAACTTCATATGCCTGTTAAGGTTTGAGATCAAATGTTACCCGATCTGCAATCTTTTTCTCAGCCTACGTGTCCTCTGAACTATTCCAAGCCTCTTCCAGCAGCAGTGGCCATTTGTCCTGAACCTATTCTGTTGGAAGACCTGAGCACTGTAACATTCAGTAAATGTTTGCCTGCCATTTTTGTTCCATTTCATTTTCAAAAACTATAAGGTGGCCAGGATTACTGCAGAGACTCATAACTGGTCAAAATGCTGTGAGTAAGGGATTGATGAATATTCAGCCCTTGAGCAGAATATCTTTAGCACCCTTCCAAGGCTCAGAGAACATTGCAAATGATGGGGATGCAAGCACAAGAGCTAGAGGAGCGCTGTGGAAGGCTGTCTTCTGAGCACGGCATGGGTGTTAAATCAACTTCTCAGTAGCTGTGAATACTTGTACAAGATCTGCACAAGGTTGGAGTTGTCCACATTGTCTCATAAAGAGGATTAAAACTCATGAAGGCCCCACCACCCAAGGCTCCATAAGCAGTTTATGGTTGCTGGGGAGAGGGGGTGTTGGGGGAGGAACAAGACATTTTCTTCAGTGGTAAAGCCAGCCTATCCTCTTGTCAAAAATTCCTCATCCATGCTCCTGTAAGTAGCCCTAATTAAACTCACTCATTCCTCTAAAACAACCAATAAATAAATAAGTGACCAAATCTATAAAGCTAGAATAGCAACATTATAACACATTTCCTAGTGTCAGGTTTAGAAAGCTTTCCTGGCTTCCCAGAAGTACGATGTAACTTTTAACTGTAAACCACAGCTACAATCATAATCAGAATTGGATGTGGAGATTTACAGAAGATACAGAGCATAATAATATCCAACTGTGTATTAATTAATTTTAAAAGATAAATTAAATACAACAAGGTCCTTGATGGCTTTTGCACACAAGTATCCTTTGGGTTCTAGAGGAAGAAAGTAGAGGAAGCAGACTTCTGGATCAGGCTGGTTGGAGCAGCTGGAGGCAGGCTCTGGACCAAGAAGTTATCCTGGGTTCCTGCAGAGGGCTCAGACTGACCCAGTTGCTGAAGTAAAACAAAAGTTGCTTTATTTTTTTATTTGTTTATTATTTTTAATATAAGAGCACAGTTGTTTTCAGATCCCATTGACATTGCTCAGTTTTCCATACAATTAGGTAATTGGCACTAGCTTCCACAGATGAGGGATACCATTCCTCATTTGTTTTTCTGGGACTGTGTTACTTCACTCAGCATGATATCTTCTAGCTCCAGCCATTTACCTGCAAAGCTCATGATGTCATCTTTACCACTGCATAGAACTCCATTGTGTAGATGTACCACATTTTGTCTATCTACTCGTCAGTTGAGGGGCACTTGGGTTGGTTCCAGCTCCTTGCTATTGTGAAGAGAGCTGCAATAAACATGGCTGTGCATGTATCTCTGTGGTAAGATGAGTCTTGTGGGTATATGCCCAGGAGTGGTATGGCTGGGTCAGGTGGCAAGTTCATTCTGAATCTTCAAATGTTGTTTTAATAAGTCCTTCAGGATTTTGCAACCAACCCTGGAGATCCAGTAAGCGGATCCCACATGGTGCAGAGTTCTGTGTGTTCCACTCTCGCAGTAAGTGCATGAAGCTGACCTCCAATCAGTGGTGAGAGCCCCAAACTGCTCTGCAGTGATTTCCAGACTCCCTAACCCCAGCTTGGGAACACCTGGGCCCCTCCCTGGACTCCCAGCTATACATGCCCCTGGACACAGGTTTAGACATTTGCAACCAGCCCTTGAGAGCTGGTAGGTGGACCCCATGTGGTGCTATAGTTCTGTGGGGTTCACTCTCCCAGTGAGTGCATGAGGCTGACCTCCACAAAGCTCTCCATAGTGAGAGCCCCAAACTTCACTGCCACAGAGCAGCATGCCAGATCCACCCTAGCTTGAGAAAGCCTGGGCCCCTCCCTCAGCTTCACATGGTGTGGGGCCTTGTGGGCTCAAACCTGCCTCATTGATACTTGTTTGGGCCTCTCTGGAGGAGCTCTTGAGTAGCTGGGAGAGAATTTCTTGTTTCTCCAATACAAAATCAGAAGGGAGAAACTGAAGCCTTTACCTAATAAGCAGACAACAAAGGCACCTGAAGAATGCAAAGCAAAGTCAGTCTTCAATACAACAAAGAAACTTGAGCTTCATACCAGAATCACAAACAACAAAAGAAATCCACATGCCAAAATCACAATGGAAAAACAATAATATGAAAAACCCCAATAATATGTCCCCACTAAATTCTACCAATACTATAGAAGAGAGCGACAATGAGGACCCCCTAAATGTTACCTAGGACACAGAATTTAAAAGAACTATCATAGCCATGATCAAAGAATTCAAGGAATTTAAAGAACACACAAAAAAATCAAAGAGCTGAAAGAAGATAGGGAAAAACTAAAAGAATAAAAAAAAAACTAAAAGAAGATGATAATGATAAACTTCACACTGAATTCACAAAAGAGAAATACTGAAGAAAACTAGGGCTGAAATGAAGAAGGAAGTGGAACACTCAACAAGCCATCCAGAAAGGATGGGAGAAAGCCTCAATAACAAAATGATGAAGTAGAAAATAAAACACCACTTCTTTTCACACTTTGTAATTATGGTATATGGGGGGAGGGTATGTATACATACTTTAGAGTAATATAAAATTAAAGGGGGAAAATGGTTACCCTCATGTGTGGATGCTAACACCAAATCCCCAGTTGAAAGGCAAGCTGAACAACATTATTGTTATATTTCTTTTTATCTGAAAGCACCTGTGCTGTTATAGTGTTAACTATTAACAGGCACTAGAATTGACCTACCATTTATTTTCAGACTCTATAATTACTGTATATGGGTGGAAAGTACATATTAATATCTTAGAGTAATATAAAATTAAAGGGATAAAATGTGAATGCTTAAACATATTCTGGAATTAACATACAGTTTATTCTCAGACGTCATAATTTTGATACATATGCGATGGTTATATAGGCATATGTTGGAGCAATACAAAGGGGAGGGAACAACAACAACATAAAGACTGGGTCAAAGAACTGACTGATACAGTTAAATTCAGCCCAAAACAACAAGCCTCTGAAGTGAAAAACTTTGGAAAGACTGAGAGAAAGATGCAAGACATGCATGGTAGAAGGCATGAACTGGGGTGGGGTGGGGGGCAGAGAGAGGGGAATGTGTCTAAATTGGACTGAAAGATAATGTAGGAAATATACAAATCATCAATAAAAGTATTTTTAAAAAAGAAAATAGAATATCAAGATAAACTGGAAGAATTTGACTGCTCGAACAAAGATTATGATTTTTTTAAACACAGGAATGGAATAATCAAGAAAAATGGGACACCATGAAAAGGTCAAACCTACCCATCATAGGTATAGAAGAAGAAGAACTGGAGGGTAATGGTATTAACCAGATCTTCAACAAGATTGTAGAAGGAAATTTCCCCAAATTAAGGAAAGACATACCAATACCAATACAAAAAGCACATAGAACACCAAATAGACAGAACCAGAAAAGAAATTCCCCATGCCACATCATAGCAAAAACACTAGATGTTCAAAATAAGAGAGAATACCAAAAGCTGCAAGAGAAAAACAAGTCACATATAAAGGAAAACCCATCAGAATTACAGCTGATTTTTCAATGCAAATGATAAGCCAGAGAGCTTGAACCAAAGTATTCCCAGCTCTAAATGGCAATAGACACCAACCCAAGATAGTTTATCCACCAAAAATGTCTATTATAGTTGAAGAAGAAAGGAAAATCTTTCTTGACATAAATAGGCTGCAAGAATCCATGTCCAGAAAAGCAGCCTTTCTGAGAATATTTGAAGCAATACAAAGAGCAGAAAAAGGGAACAACTATACCCAAGTGGCAACAGAAAGTAGTTAATGAAGGTATAACTGTGGAAATACAAACCTAGACCAAGAATCCAAACAGAAACTAAAATGATAGGAAGAAATATACATCTCTCATAATAACTTTAAATACCAATGGACTGAACTCCCCAATCAAGAGGCATAGTGTAGTAGAATTGATTAAGAAACAAAATCCATCTTTCTGTTGTCTGCAAGAAACCCATCTCACTTTCAACAGCAGGTACTATCTTAAGGTGAAAGGGTGGAAAAAATATTCCAAGCAAATGGCACTAAAAAGCAACCAGGAGTTGCTATTTTAATATCAGATTAAATAGACTTCAAACTAAAACTAATCGGAAGAGATGAAGAGGGTCATTTCATTCTTATCAAAGGAATAATTAACCAAGAAGATATCACAATCATGAATATATACACACTAAACTCTGGCGCACCAAACTTTATAAACATAATTCTACAGGACATAAAGGCACAGATTAATCCCAACATGCTAGTAGTAGGGGACTTCAACACCCCACTCTGTCCATTAGACAGGACAACCGAACAAAGAATAAACAGAGAAACATCTGAAATGAACAATATGATACACCAAATGGACCTAACAGACATCTACCCAATATTCTACCCAAGAACCAAAGAATGTACTTTCTATTCACCACCCCCTGAAACTTACTCAAAAATTGACCATATACTGGGGCACAGAAGAAACATCAACAAACGCAAAAAAAAAAAAAAGATTGAAATAATCCCATACATTCTATCAGAGCACAATGCAATAAAGCTTAATATCAACACCAGAAGAAGCCGTATTAATTACATGAACTGCTGGAGATTACCCAACACACTCCTGAATAATGAATGGTTCAAAGGAGAAATTAAGAAAGAAATAAAAGTACTCCTGGGATTAAGTGAAAAGGACAATATAACACAACAAAACCCCTGGGACTCTTTAAAAGCAGTCCTAAGAGGGAAATTTATAGTTCTAAGTGCCTAAATAAAAAAACAGAAAGAGCACAAATAAATGACTTAACACTGCACCTAAAGACACTTGAAAGACAACAACAAATGAAGCCAAAACCCAATGAACAAGAAGAAATAACAAAAATCAGAGCAGAGATTAATGAAATAGAAACAAAGAAAACAATACAAAGCATCAATGAGTCCAAGAGCTGAATCTTTGAAAGGACAAAAAAGATAGACAGACCCTTAGCCCAGCTATCCAAAAGAAAGAAAGAACAATTCCAAATCCACATAATTGGAGATGAAAGGGAAACATCACTACAGATAACAAAAAAATCCAGAACATTCTACTGGAATACTTTTAAAACCTATGTTCTAATAAATTTGAAAACCCAAAAGAAATGGATGAATACCTGAAATCATGGGAAATTGAAACAGTAATCTCCCAACTTAAAAAAAAAAAAAAACCAGGAGCAGATGGATTTACAGTGGAATTCTACCAGATGTTTAAAGAAAACCTACAACCAATATTACTTAAGTTTTTCAAAAGGATAGAAACAGAAGAAAATCTCTCAAATTCCTTTTATGAAGCCAGGATCACTCTAATACCAAAACCAAGCAAAGATACAACCAAAAAAGAAAACTATAGACCTATATCCTTAGTGAATATAGACTCTAAAATTCTCAACAAAATACTTGCAAACCACATACAGAGGCACACATCAAGAAGGTCATCCACCATGATCAAGTCAGATTTATTCCAGAGATGCAGGAATAGTCTCACATACATAAATCAATAAATGTTTTAAAACATATAAATGGACTCAAAGACAAAAACCACATGGTCATCTCAATTGATGTAGAAAAGGCATTTGAAAAAATTCAACATACCTTTATGTATATCAATTACCCAAAAAATAAAGGATGAAGCAAACAAATGATCCAATTAAAAGATGGACTAAAGATCTGAAAAGAGACTTCTCAAGAGAAGTAAAGACGGCTAAGAAACCTTTTAAAAAGTGTTCGACATTGGGCTGGAGAGATGGCTCAGCGGTTAAGGGAACCAACTGTTCTTGCAGAGGACACAGGTTTGATTCCCAGCACCTACATGGCGGCTAAGAGCCATCTGGATCCAGCAACCTACATGCAGACAGTACACTCATACACATAGAAAATAATTAAAAAATTTAAGTGTTCAACATTGTTAGTAATTAAGGAAATGGAAATTAAAACCACTTTGAGATTTCATCTTACCCTGGTAAGACTGGTCATGATCAAGAAAACAACACCAAATGCTCGAGAGATTTTGGGGAAAGGGGAACATGCATTCACAGCTAGCAGGATTGAAAACTCATGTAACTCCTAGCAAAGCAGTGTGGAGAACTCTTAAAATGAACCTAACATTTGACCCAGTCATACCACTCCTGGATCTATACCCAAAGGATTCATCCTAGCTCAGGGGTAGGTGCACAATCGTGTTTATTGCTGCTCTTTTCACAATAGTGAAGAGCTGGAAGCAACCTAAGTGTCCCTCAACTGAAGAGTGGATAATGAAAATGTGGTACATCTATACAATGGAGTTCTTTATATATGCACAAAATGTTTTATTTTGTGTAAAATACACACTAAGCAACGTGAACATTCAGCCCTGTTAATCATTAGCAATTTTATTTATTTTATTTTATTTATTTATTTTTTTTTTTTTTTTTTTTTCTCCCTGTAGTCCCCGCTTTCCTGGAACTCTGTAGACCAGGCTGGCCTTGAACTTACAGAGATCCACTTGCCTCTGCCTCCCAAGTGCTAGGATTAAAGGCGTGCGCCACCACGCCCGGCTTATCATTAGCAATTTTAAAGTGCACCATTTGCACAATGCCAACTAAATGGAAGTGTTTATAAACTCAGGGCTTCGAAGCAGTCCAGAGACGTTTTTCCTGATGATACTCGGCTGGATTCATTTTATAATCCATAGCACGAAACAGAGATGCAGCACTCTCAACCAGATACTTAAGGAAATCGTGCAGGTGGTAAGAAAGAGAGACCAGGCTCTCTTCATCGAGGCGTGAATAGGACAATGTGGATCCAGTCTTCACCAACAGTCTCAGGAGGTGTGGCGCCCCATACATCTGAGACATTGGAATGCCTGGGTGAGCTGCTAGGATCTCAGCATAATTCTGCTTCTCAAACTCACAGAGAAGTTGATTGCCGAGCATCAGATTGAAATATTGTCGGATGCCTGCCACAACTTCTTCCAGAGCATACTTCTCACTTGTGGAACATCCCTGCATTCTCTTCCAGATTAAATACTCTCTAAGAATAATATCAACGGTCTTCTGTGCAGGGAGATGCAAAACTGATGCTTTTTAGTGATCAAGTCCCAAACCATCACCAGACAAACCTTGAGTTGGTGAGGTACCTTCATTTCCACTTTGCTTCAATTCATGACAAGGTTGGTGTGGGTGGACTTGGTGGTCTAGAAGGACCCATTGGTTCCGGTGGTCTGGGTGGTGCCAGTGCTCTCGGGGGTCCTGGCGGTCCCAATGGTCTTGGGCATTCCAGTGGTCCCGGTGGTCTGCGTGGTCTCGGCGGGGACCTCCGGCTTCGCCCAGAGCTCAGTCACTTGGTTGTTACAAGCAGGTGTTTCCTCCTCATTGTTTCACCTCTGCTGGACAGCTCCTGGAGGGGGTCTCTTCGCCAGGCAACCTCTGAGTCTTTTCTGAAGGATTAACACACTTCAGCTTGGCTACAGTTTTCCCAGACTTCTTGGCCATAGCAGTCCAGTTCATCTGTACCTTCAGCTTGTACCTTCTGGTTAGGGTGGACTTCACATGGTCTTTTTCCGCAAGTTTCAGAGGGATACTACAACCTTGCTTTTTGGTTCTCATTTTCCCAGATGGGAATGGACTAATCGGGGACTATCTGTAACGATCCACTGGAAAACACCAGCAATTTAGAGTCAGTAATTGGTCTAGCACCAGGATCAGTGCCCCTGGTCCTTACAGTTGACCAAAGTCAGCATTGGGAAGGGAAGAGAGGAGCGGCACTAAAGGGTCTCTCACCCCTCCAGCCTCATCTGGAAACAGAGATTCTCAGTCAGGCCCCAGATTCGGTACACAAACATGTCACAATGGAGAAGGGTTTGTTCGCCCAACCAATAACAGTGGCTTTTGACACAATGGGTCAAAAACTATTGGATCACTGCTCTGACGTCAACAGAGACATTTCAAGACAATACAATCTTTCTTGATTTCCCGTCCTCTGATCCCTTCTCTCCCTGAATCGCTTAGTTCCAACCCTTCAGCCTTGGGTACAAAAGTATGGAGAAGTACTACGGTTGAGATTCCGCTTGTTCTCTTTCCTAGAGCCCAGAGGGAGCAAGAGAAAGGAGTGGAGCTTGCACCCACTCCCATAACTGTGGAAGAATGGTCTCTTCCCATTCTCCCTTTCTCCTGTGCCCCCTGGACCATTTCTGAGTAAATTAGTGAGTTCATTACCAGTCACAGTGAAAATGTAAGAAATATATGTATATGGTCTATAAACTAAGTTTTAGGTCTCAAAAATGCAAATAGACTGAAAGTGAGAAAATGGGGAAAGATACAGAATACAAATTACAACCATAAGAAAGCCAGAGTGTCAATGAACCAAATACAATGTAGTGGCACACGCCTTTAATCCCAGCAGCACTCCGGAGGCAGAGGCAGGCAGATCTCTGTGAGTTCAAGGCCAGCCTGATGGTGCAGGTCTGCGATCCTAGCTACTGGGAGGGCTGAGGGAGGAAAATTGAAGTTTGAAGAAAATTTTAAGACTTGCCAGGGCTATAGTGAAAACAATGAAAATGCAAATGCACATGCAACATACTATACCTATAAGACATTACTAAATTAGTACTTAGGGAAAATTTTAAACTATGTGATTACATTAAAACAATAAAGGGAGCAGAGATATGATTCAGTGTGGTTAAGAATGCTTGTTGCTTTTGCAGAGGACTGAACTCCAGTTCCCAGCACTGCCATAGTCTGGCTCATAACTTCAGCTTCAGAGGAGTAGTTGCTGTCTTCTGGCTTCTGCAGGAAACTACCCTCATTGTGCACAGACACACATACATACATACATATAATTAAAAATAAAAATGATTCATTAAAAAATATGAACAATTGGGGCATGGAGAGATAAATGACTTTTTTCACATTTTTCCATTTTGATATTATATTACTCTAAAATATGCATACATACCCTCCACCCACATACCAAAATTCCAAAGTCCAAAAATAAATGGTAGGTTAATTCTAGAACTTATTAAGGGATTCACAATATAACAGCTCAGTTGCTTTCAGATCTTGAGAAATATAACATTAACATTGCTCAGTTTGCCTTATAACTAGGTACTAAGTGCATCCACAGATGAGGGATACCATTGTTTGTTTTTCTGGGACTGTGTTCCATCCATTTACCTACAAATTTCATGTCAGCTTTCTTTGCCTCTACATAAAACTCCATTGTGTAGATGTACCACATATTCTCTATCCACTTGTCGGTTGAGGGGCACTTGGGTTAGTTCCAGCTCTTCACTATTGTGAAGAGAGCTGCAATAAACATAATTGTGCATGTATCTCTGAGGTAGGGTGAGTCTTGTGGATATATACCCAGGAGTGGTATGACTGAGTCAGGTGGTAGGTTCATTTTGAGTCATTTAAGGGTTCTCCACACTGCTTTCCATACCAGTTGTATGAGTTTACATTCCCACCAGCAGTGGATGAGTGTTTCCTTTTTCCCACAACTTCTCCAGCATTGGTATCATTTGTTTTCTTGATCCTAGCCAGTCTTATTGGAGTGAGATGATATCTTAAAGTGGTTTGATTTGCATTTCCTTAATTATTAGTGATGTTGAACACTTTTTTAAGATGTTTCTCAGCCATCTCTATTTCTTTTCCTCACTTGTGAAGTCTCTGTTCAGCTCTTTACTCCATCTTTTGAGTGAGTCAGATGTTTTCTTTCTTCTTTGTTTTTTGAGTAGTTTATATATTCTGGATATTAATGCTCTGTCAGATGTATCAGTGGTGAAGGTTTCCTCTTACTCTATCAGTTTTCTCTTCAGCTCATTGTTTCCTTCGCTGTACAGCAGCTTTTGAGTTTAATGAGGTCCCACTTGTCAATTTTTGACTTTATTTCCTGTGCAGTTGCTATCTGATTTAGAAAGTCTTTTCCTATACCTATGTCTTGTAGGTTGCTGCCAATGTTTACTTCTAGCATCTTCAGAGTTTCACGTTGAGGTCTCTGACCCATTTGGAGTTGATTTTTGTACAGGGCAAGAAGTAGGGGTCTAATTTTATTCTTCTACAAGTGGAAATCCAGTTTTGCCAACACCATTTGCTGAAGATGTTGTCTTTCCTCCATTGAGACTTCTTGGCCCCTTTGTCAAATATGAGGTAGCTGAAATTGTATATGCTCAAGTTTGGATCTTCAGTTTTGTTCCATTGGTCTACAGGTCAGTTTTTGTGCCAGTTCCAGGCTGTTTTTATGACTATAGCCCTGTAGTATAGTTTGAAGTCTGGTATAGAGATCCCTCTGTATTGCTCTTTTCTCTTAGGGCTGCTTTGGCTATTGGAGTCTTTTCCTTTTCCATATGAAATTAAGGATTTGTTTCAAGCCTGTGAAGAAACTTATGGGGAATTTAATTGGGATTGCATTGAATCTGTATTTTAATTTGGGTAGAATAAACATTTTTACTATGTTAATTTTTCCAATCCATGAGCATGGGAGGTCTTTCCATTTTCTGATGTCTTACTCAATCTCCTTCTTCAGGGGTTTAAAATTTTTGTTGTAGAGATCTTTGGTGTCTTTGTTTAGGTTTGTTCCTAGATTTTTTTATTGTTTTGAACCTATTGTGAGTGGGAAGGTCTCCTTGTATTCCTGCTTTAGTTGTTTATTGTTGGTGTAAAGAAAGGCTACTGAATTTTCTAGGTTAATTTTTTTGAGACAATGTTTCCCTATAGCCCCAGCTGGCCTAGAACTCACTCTGTAGACCTGGTTCTTAGCCACCATGTGAGTGCTGAGAATTGAACCTAGGTCCTCTGCAAGAGCAGTTGGTGCTCTTAACCTCTGAGTTATCTCTCCGGTCCTCTAGGTTAACTTTGTATCCTTCCACTTTACTGAAACTCTCAATTGTTTCTAGGAATTTTCTGGTGGAGTTTATAGCATTCCTTAGGTAAACTATCATATCATCTGCAAAAAGGGATAGTTTGACTTCCTCTTTTCCAATTAATACTCCCTTAATTCCCTCTTCTTGCCTTATTGTCCTAGCAAGTGATTCAAGCACTATATTGAAGAGAAGTGGTGATAGAAGCCAGCCTTGCCATGTTCCTACCTTCATGGGGAATGCTTCTAACTTTTCTCCATTTAGAATGTTGGCTGTGGGTTTCTTGTATATGGCTTTCACTACATTGAGGAATGATCCCTCCAGTCCAATTCTTTCTAGGACTTTAAGCATGAAGGGATGCTGGATTTTGTTGAAGGCTTTTATCTGTGTCAATTGAGATGATCATGTGGTTTTTGTCTTTCAGTCCATTTATATGTTTTATGATATTTACTGATTTTCATATGTTGAACCATCCCTGCATCTCTGGTATGAATCCACCTTGGTTATGATGGATGATCTTTTGGATGTGGGTCTGTATGCAGTTTGCCAGTACTTTGTTGAGAATTTTTGAATCTAGGTTCATTAATGAGATGGGTCTATAGTTCTTTTTTTTTTTTTTTTTTTT
>VZQC01014580.1:1934378-1985387 GCA_009823505.1 Rhizomys pruinosus | reverse complement strand
TCTCTGCTGTCCGTCAGCCCCTCAGACTCACTGTGTGTTCTCTCTCTGCTGTCCGTCAGCCCCTCAGACTCACTGTGTGTTCTCTCTCTGCTGTCCATCAGCCCCTCAGGCTCACTGTATGCTCTCTCTCTGCTGTTCATCAGCTTCTTAGACCCACTGTGTGTTATCTCTCTGTTGTCCATCAGCCCCTCAGACCCACTGTGTGTTCTCTCTGCTGTCCATCAATCCCTCAAACCCACTGTGTGTTCTCTCTGCTGTCCATCAATCCCTCAGACCCACTGCGTGTTCTCTCTGCTGTCCATCAATCCCTCAGACCCACTGCATGTTTTGTCTGCTGTCCATCAATCCCTCAGACCCACTGCGTGTTCTCTCTGCTGTCCATCAGTCCCTCAGACCTACTGTGTGTTATTTCTCTGCTGTCAGCTTCTTAGATCCACTGTGTGTTCTCTCTGCTGTCCGTCAGACCCTCAGATTCACTATGAGTTCTCTCTGCTGTCCATCAGACCCTCAGACCCACTGCATGTTCTCTCTGCTGTCCATCAGTCCCTCAGACCTACTGTGTGTTATTTCTCTGCTGTCAGCTTCTTAGATCCACTGTGTGTTCTCTCTCCTGTCCGTCAGACCCTCAGACCCACTGCGTGTTCTCTCTGCTGTCCATCAGTCCCTCAGACATACTGTGTGTTATTTCTCTGCTGTCAGCTTCTTAGATCCACTGTGTGTTCTCTCTCCTGTCCGTCAGACCTTCATACCCACTGTGTGTTCTCTCTGCTTTCCATCAGACCCTCATACTCACTATGTGTTCTCTCTGTTGTCCGTCAGCCCCTCAGACCCACTGTGTGTTCTCTCTGCTGTCCATCAGACCCTCAGACCCACTGTGTGTTCTCTCTGCTGTCAGCCAGACCCTCAGACCAACTGTGAGTTCTCTCTGCTGTCCGTCAGCCCCACTGTGAACCAATAATACAGATGCTGCTTCTGCCAGTTTTGCTTTATTCTAAATTTTGTACCAAAGCAACTTTAGAATACTGTTCACAATATTTCATCTAACTGCTTAGTATTATAAATAGCATCTAGATTTGAATAATCATGATTTTTAGATTATTCAAGAACCAGCATTAATAATTTCTAAGAAAATTAAGTTTCAGAATCTACAGGGTATAGTGATTACAAATTGACCTTTTAATAGAATAAAGTACAAAATATTAATCACTTTATTTAAATTGCATTATTCTTTTGTAGGCTTTTGTTTTTGTATCTTTGGAAAAAAAAGTAAAAAAAAAAAATAGCAACTCCTCCTTGCTTTTTTGAACCATTTGCTTGGAATATTTTTTCCATCCTTTCACCTTAAGTTGGTGCCTATCCTTGAGAGTGAGATGGGTTTCTTGTAGACAGCATATTGATGGGTTCTGTTTCCTAATCCTATGCCTTTTGATTGGGGACTTTAGTCCATTAATATTTAAAGTTATAATTGAGAGATATGTGTTGCTTCCTTTCACCTTATTATCCATTTGCATTTGTTGTCTAGGTTTCTACTTCTGCAGTTATGCTTTTATTAATTTCTCTTTCTAGGTGCCTGGGGATAGTGGCTCCTCTCTTCTGTCCTTTGAATTGCTTCAAGTATTTTCTGAAGGGTTGGTTTTCTGGACATGTATTCTATCATCTTGTTTATGTTATGGAAGATTTTTCTCTCTCCTTCAACTAAAATCGCCATTTTTGCTGGATATCGTAACCTGGGTTGGCATCTATAGCCATTTACCACTAGGAATGCTTTGGTCCACATTCTTCTTGCTTTCAAAGTTTGCACTGAAAAGTCAGCTGTAATTCTGATGGGTTTCCCCTTATATGTAACTTGTTGTTTTTCTCTTGTGGCTTTCAGAATTTTGTCTTTGTTTTGGTCATCTAGTGTTTTAACTATGATATGGTGTGGGGAGTTTCTTTTCTGATCTTTTCTATTTGGTATTCTATGTGCTTCTTGTATTTGTATGGGTTTGCCCATTTTTTTAGTTTGAGGAAATTTTCATCTATTATTCTGTTGAAGATCTGATCAATACCATTCTCTTGGGATTCTTCTCCTTCCTCTATCCCTATGATGCGGAGGTTTGATCTTTTCATAGTGTCCCACATTTCCTGGTTGTTCAACTCTTCCATATTTCTAAATTTTTCATACTCTTTACTTGAGCTTTTTAGTTGTTCTGTGTTATCTTCCATGTCTGATATTCTTTTTTTCTGCTTCCTCCATTCTGCTTCTGAGGCTTTTTCCATTCCTTTCCTCTTGATTTGATAAGTGTTCGACTTCTTTTTTATTTCATTCTGTGATTTCTTTAGTATGTCCATTTCCTTTTGGAGTGTCTCAGTCTCTTCCCATAACTCCTTGCTTTCACTGGTTGGTTTCCTTTTTCATTTAAGCATGGGATTTTTTCAGGGTTTTCAATTCCTTCAGAAGTTTGTCATTCTCTTCCTCTAGTTCTTTCCAAAGTTTGTCATTATCTCCCTCTGGGTCCTTCCTGAGTTTTTCATTCTCTCCCCTTAGTTTTCTGATTTGCTCTTTATATTCTTTGATTTCTTTGAATATGTCTAAAATTGTTCTTCTAAAATCTGTGTCCTGGGTTACCTCTAGGGAGATCTCATTGTAGGAATCTTCTACATGGTTGGTAGAGTTTGGTGTGGAATTATTCTGGGCTTTTCCCATTTTGTTCTTTTGTTGTATTTTTAGCATGTGAATTTTTTGTTTGTATTCTGAGCCGAATCTCAAATGTTTCTTCACTGTGTTGAAGGCTTGCTTTGGTTGTTTCCTTCAGATGCCTTCATTGTTTTCTCATTATGGAGTGTTGACTTGTCTAGGTTTCAGGCTTTCAATTTTAGTTATATATTGGAAGGTCTAGCTCACTCTTCCCTTTCTGTTCTGAAGGTTTTCCAAAAGCTGGGTAGGTAACAACCAGGTTGGTACCCTGCTGAGCACTGTGCTCACTCTGCTTCCTGCCAGCCAGTTCATCTAGGTTGGTTGCTGGGCTTGGTGTTGTGGGATTGGAGTTGTGTCAGGTTCACTGTTTCTTTTATTGCCCTTTGCCCCAGAATCACTGGGGCAAAGGACACTCGCTCCAAAATTCAGGGGATGAGGTAGGGGGAAGTTGCTCTCTCAGTGCCTGTACCCTGTGCTCCAGCTGGTGCAGCCGAAGCCCCCAATATCTATGGACCTAAGTCCCCTAGTGGCAACAGGCCCACCTGTGTTCTGGCTGGCTGTGTAACTCCACCCCCACAGCTGTACAAGCCAATAATTCAATAATCCAATAATCTAATAATCCACCTGGCTAAAGTGCCCAGCCCCTTGTGCTGCAGCTGGTCTGGCTGAAGCTCCCAACCTCTATTCACCCCCACAATGGAGTTCTATGCAGTTGTAAAGGACATAATGAAATTTACAGGTAAATGGGTGGAACTAGAAGCTGTTATGCTAAGTGAAGTAACACAGACTCAGAAAAACAAATGATGTATGGTGTCCCTCATTTGTGGACTCCTAGCACCAAATCCATATATGTAAGTATATACCAAGATGTAACTGGAGGAACCAAGTAATTGAAAAGGAACCAGGAAGGGAAAGGGAAAGAGAGAACCTGAGACAGAAGGCTAGTAGGTGAGAGGTGACACTAAGGGAGGAATAGATAAAATCAGGGTATCTAAATGGGAAGGAAGTGGGAAGAGTTATAGAAGGAAAGGAGGGGATAAGTGGGGGGAAAGGAGCCCAAGAGAAGTGGGGCCACAGGAGACTGGCAGTATCAATGGAGAAATGGGGATACTTTAAATGGAGAAGGCATGGAGAAGAGATGGAGGCAGGGCTAGACAGTTAGATGGAGAGTGGAGAGATTAATAATGCCTAGCTAGGGTAAAGAACCTGAGAGAATCATATTAGTCTAACAGTCCATTGGCCAAATACACACACACAATACCTCTACATAGGTCCATAGGAAAGATGAAGGCTGCACATCATGAAACAATACCATGGTCCAACATCAGCCTCAAGACCAAATATCCACATCAATGATCAGCACAGCATATGACATCAGTGCAATAGCGGCACTTCTATCTTGGGGAAAATCAATGGCTAACCAGTTGGACCTAAAGCCCAATCAGTGGAAAAAAGCTCATGTGTGGTAATGTTAACATAGCCATATGCATATCTGGAAAGGCCAGAGATCTTAGACAGTTCCACAGGATAGACACATCTCTAGGCTCAGGTAATATTTTACTAAGTACAAAAGAAGTATGCCTGTATTTACAGACAAATATCCCAGACACTACTCAGAAAGGAAGCTTCTTTTGCTCCAGATGAAAATAGTACAGAGTCCCAAAACTGGACACACACAGACATGATCTGTGAATGGCTCATGCCCAGGTAACACATCTACAATGCAAACTCTACACATAAGCCCCAAACATCATAGAACAAGGATCCAAGAATATATTAACTACCTCTTAACTCTCATTAAGGAAGCTCCTCCATGCAACAGGAGACCAGGAACCTAAAGAGTCTGAATGGTCAAACCATAAGATTAGGAGTCTATAGAGTGTGGTTACATGGACAGGCTGCCTATATTCAGCTTCACCCACCCAGGGCTCAGAGAACATTGAGGAGGAGTGGGCAGAAAGGTTGTAAGAGCCAGAAAGGTGATGCAAGACCAAATGGAAATGAATCCTACAAGGTCCTGGGACCTGGATCATATAAACCTACAGCATTGGTATCAGCATGTACAAGACCCAAGCAAGCTCAGCTGGACAAAAACCCAACACAGAACTGTAGAAATGGATAGCAGAGCCCAACCTTGGCTGAGGAAATATTGGCAGCAAATGGTGGTCAGGTGAGGCCTTCTTTAGAAAAGAGACTCTGGATAGGCTGACTAGTGAGTGGGGAATGATTTCTCACAATGGACTCCGGCAGGAATGGCAGAAGGTATGAACACTGGGGGAAGGGTGCCAAGGGAAAAGACGATTAAGACTGACTGAAAAGTTATGTATGGAGCACATAAGAATTTCAATATAAAATAAACAAATAAATAAATCCTTCAGGCTCATATTCTGAGTCATGCTACCAGTAAGAAAGAGAGGCAAGCCACATATCTACTGGTGACCACTTAAGTAATGTTAGAAAGCATTTCAAGTAAGGAAAAAAACTAGAAACTCAAAAGAAAAATGGAATTACATAAAATATTAGTTTTGCCTTCTAAAATATCAGCTAAATATCAAAATAATGGTCATAAACATATATGTAGATGGAAATGTTAATTTTTTTCTTATGCAAACCAGGAAGAAAACTACTAACAGGATAATAAAATACACCCAGGCAGACTAAAACAAAACTTGATTTTAAGTACTCATTCAAACCTGTTAATGACTAATTAAATATAAATAACCTTTAATATAATAAGTACTGAATTTGGTTTCCAATGAAAATATTTTGTTATTCTTATATTAAAGCAAAATGGGCAAGCAACTTCTGTAATATACTATTGGGAAGAAAATTAATTTCAATGTTTTTTTTACAATCTGCCTCCTTAGTGCAGTAGGCAACCCATCAGTCTTATAATCCAAAGGTACTGAGTTCAATGCCTTTTACAGAGAAGAGTTTGGTAATATTTGTCATGATCTAGTTTACAAATATGCCTAAACATGTCTAGGTGTTTACTCTATACATCTGTTCACATTGGCAAAAGGATATTCATTACATCATAATTTTAACAGCAAAATATTGGAAACAGCATGCCCCCAGCATGCTGAATAACTAAATCTTGGTATATCTAAACTAGAGAACTCTACAAACATTTAGAGTGGGAATAAGATTCACTGTAATATGAAGACATTCTCTGATAATGTTTATTAGGAAAACGTACAGACTACAGATGATCACACACACCTAATCTGTGTTTGAAGCTGATATCCATGCTTGGCTATCAACAGCAGCACTCTGGAAGGGTGTGCAGTGGCCTCTGCAAAGTCAGAGTGGGAGGAAAGCAAGGAGAGGGAGACCTGGTTTCAATCTATAGGGCACTGCGCATAGTTTGGCATAGTGGGCTTGTTGGTACTGTAACATTGCTCTTTCAAAATATCTTAAAAGCTAAATTAAGGACATACGTGTAAGAAAAGACTTTGTAAATCAGACAGGAGCTGCTCAGAAAATAATGTCGATAACTGACAAGTGGGACCTTATTAAGCTCAAAAGTTTCTGTACAGCAAAAGAAACAGTCAGGGAAGTGAAGAGAAACCTCACAGAATGGGAGGAAACCTTCACTGCTGATACATCTGACAGAGCATTAACTTCCAGACTATATAAACTATTTAAAAAACAAAGAAGTAAGAAAACAAATGACTAACTCAAAAGATGGAGTAAAGAGCTGAGCAGAGACTTCATAAGTGAGGAAATAGAGATGGCTGAGAAACATCTTAAAAAGTGTTCAACATTGTTAATAATTAAGGACATGCAAATTATAAACCACTTTAAGATATCATCTCACCCCGATAAGGCTGGCAAGGATCAAGAAAACAAATGATACTAAATGCTGGACAGGGTATGGGGAAAGGGGAACACTCATCCACTGCTGGTGGGAATGCAAACTTGTACAACCACTAAGGAAAGCAGTATGGAGAAGCCTTAAAAGACTCAAAGTGAGCCTACCACCTGACCCAGCCATACCACTTCTGGGAATATATCCATCAGACTCTTCCTACCACAGAGATACATGTACAGCCATGTTTATTGCAGCTCTCTTTACAATAGCAAAGAGCTGGAACCAACACAAATGCCCCTCAACCAAAGTGTGGATAGAGAAAATGTGGTACATCTATACAATGGAGTTCTATGCAGCGGTAAAGAAAGATGACATGAAATTTGCAGGTAAATGGATAGAACTAGAAGATTTTATGCTAAGTGAGATAACACAATCCCAGAAAAATAAAAGATGAATGGTATCCCTTATCTGTGGATGCTAGCAACAAGTACCGAGTTGTAAGACAAACTGAACAATGTTAATGTTATATTCCTCATGATCTAAAGACAACTATGCTCTTGCAATGTGGATCCCTAAGCAGGGTCTAGAGCTGACCTAACATTTATGTTCAGCCCTTGGGTTTTCAGTACATGATGGAGGGTATGTGTACATCTTTTAGAGTATTATGGGATTAAAATGGAAAGATGCAAATCAAGAAATATGATATGGAAATAAACAGTTTGTTTCCAAAGGATACAATCTTAATATAGGTGCAATGTAATAGGCTGGTGCAACTTAGCCTCTCTGGGTGCTTAACAACCATACTTAATGCCCATACCAATTTGGCCAAGGGACCTAAGGGATAACTTTGTTCCTTGCCCTTAGAGGTCAACCAAGTCTTAGGGGATTATGCATGGGGCACCTCTTGAAATGTCCTACAAACGTGGGTCCCCAGTCTTCCTGTTCAGGGAGGTCTTGGAGAGCCACTGATGGGACTTCAGCCAGTGTGCAGTCTGTAAAGAGGAAAGTCTGCTCGTGCTTTAGAAAAGGAAGCCTGGTCTAGCAAGACCTGCTTTTGTCCTCGAGTGGATGGAACTGGTGAATGAAAAGCTGAAAGGAGCAAGGGGCTCCCACCCCCCCCAAAAAAAAAACCCCAAGACACCTCTGAGGACCAGATCCTCAACTGATGGAGACCACTGAAATACCCAACTTATGGACTAAACAGCTAAGGGGATGTCAGCCTCGTCAGAGTGTAGAATGCCATTGTTGGACTACCTGGGCTGTATCATTGAGGACAGTGCAGGGGGATCAAGACAGGGCACATGCTTACTGGACTTCGTGTTGGGGGACCATGGGAGGGAAAGACCCCAATGTGGAGCAAAAGAGCAGGTGATTGATGGTTGGGGTTGCCAAGGAGGAACCTTCAAGCACTTCCTTAGGGAAAATATGACATCTTTTAAGAAAGAAAAAAAAAATCCTGCAATTCAAGTGATATGTGTATGTATGTATGTATGTATATATTTATGTATATATATATAACTATGTATATATGTATATATAATGTAGCAATAAAAGTTGGAGAGAACAATAACAAAAGAACTGAAGAAAAACTCTGGAAAGACTCGGAAAAAGATGCAAGACATGTATGCCAGAGTGCAGGGACTTGGGTGGGATGGGGGGCATGGAAAGGGAAGGGACTCTAGATTCGATTGAGAAATGATGTGTGACCTATGGAAAAAGTTTAATAATAATAATAATAAATGGAAGAAAAAAAAGAACTCTCTCGCTGCTTCATCTTGGCAATGTGGATTGCTCATGTCAAATTGTCAAAGATGACAACAGGGTGCAAAGGTGTTTGGACTAGAAGGTTAGCACTTTGCCTGGGATTCTTGGGCAATCAGAACCAGAAGAGCTAGGCAAGGTTTCTAAGGCACTTGTGACCAAGCTGCCATGGGAGTACAATGTCCTTAACCAAAGTGCTGGCCAGAGAACTCAGTCCATTAAAGCTAAAGGAAACTTTCAAGGAATAAAGGCAAAGGGCTTCTGTCAGCCTGCTTCACTTGGCGCATCTCTGTGCTAGGTATCTGCTTTACTGTGAGGAATGTGTGACTACAGCTCAACTGATGAAAAAGTAGGACAGAGCCGAGATGGCTTCACAGGGCCCTGGATGGAGGGAAGGGGCAGCCTTGCTGGTCATCAGTGGATGCTGTGACTGTCACCTTGTACTTTTCCTAACCCCGTCTCTACCCAGATAAAATGCAACGGTATGTGGCTGCACAGTTTTCATGGCTTGGTCAATTTCTTTCCATTCTTTGAGAATTTCATACATGTATACATGTATACAATCCATTTTGATCATATTCACCCTTCTTCCATCCCGCCAACTCCTCCCAAACATTTCTTCTATCCACATTCCCTCACAATTTCTTTCTTCTTTTCGTAACCTGTTCAATCCAATCTATGCTTCCCATATGTGAATAGGTGCTGAGCTATGCACAGGAGTATAAGTTATCTATGAGGACCACAGCCTGAAGAAAAATGACTCTTCCTTCTCCAACAGCTTTTAACTGCCAGTAGCTCCTTGGAGTGGGGCTTTATGAGCCTCTCTCCCATCTATGCTAGAATGTTGACTGGCTTGATCTTGTACAGGTCTTGTGCAGGTGCCCACAGCCACCCTCAGGTCCGAAAGATGCCATTTCAAGCTGTCCTCTCCAACCTCTGGCTCTGACAGTTTTTCTATTCCCTCTTCCATAATGCTCCCAGAGCCTGTCAAGGTGAGAGTGTCTCCTTTATGTCTCCTTTAAGCCTGAGCACTCCACGGTTACATATTCTCTGTCTCATGATCAGCCATGAGTCTTTATATTGGTTTCCATTGAACACTAATTTTTTTTTTTTTGGTCTTTTTGAGACAGGTTCTCCCTGAAGCCCCGGGTGTCCTGGAACTCAGTATGTAGACCAGGCTGGCCTAGAACTCACAGAGATCTGCCTCACTCTGCCTCCCCAGTACTGGGATTCAAGGCATGTGCCACCACGCCCAGCTTGAACACTATTTTTAAATGACACTGAGATGCAAATGGCACGTCCCCTTTCCCTGATTACCATCGCTCCTGTTTATTGAAAACCCTCTTCTGTTCTCTTTCTGTGGCTGGCTTTCGGATTATGCATGTGAGAGAACATAGTATTTGTCTCTCATTGCCTTTTATTTCACTTAGCACTGTGCTCTCCAGATCCATGCTGTCACAAAAGACAGAATTTCCTTTTACTTTTAAAGCTGAATATCATTCGATTATGTGTCAATCCCAGGATTTTTTATTTCATTTGTCTATTGATGCACAGGTAGGCTAACTCAAAATTTTGGCTGCCATGAATAATGCTTCAGGGAATGTGGATGTGTTGACGCCCTTCTAAATACAACTTCATGGGTCTAGAGACATGGCTCACTGCTTAAGTGGACTTACTGCTCTTCCACCAGATCTGGGTTGAGTTTTCAGCACCCACACTGGGTGGCTCACAGTCACCTGTGACTTCAGGGTATCCATGACTCTCTCCAGGCCTCTGTGGGCACATACATACACTCAGACACACACATATATAATTAATTAATTAATTAAAATGCCAACTTCTTTCCTGAGTCGTTCATTTCCTACTGAGTATACCCAGCAGTAGGTCTGCTTGATCTTTCAGGGTACTTCTGGTTTTAGTTTTTTAAGAGCCTCCACTATATTTTCCAAAATGGTTCTGTTAAGTCACAATTTCACCAACAGTGGCTAGCTGAGACAGTTACATTAGACTGGAAGAATAAATTCTATTGTTGTATTATACAATGAGGTGACCATAGTTAAAATGATGTGTGTTGTGCATTTAAAAACACCTAAAAGAGGATTTTAAATGTTCTTCCTAGAGAGAAACAAATAAGAAAAATAAACAATAAATATTTAAGGTGATTAATATACTGATTATTTGACAGAGTATGCATGTATCAAAATGTTAATCTCTGTACCCATAAATATAGAAAATTATTACTTTCTATTAAAAATCAAACTTAAAAATCCTTAACCAAAAAGAAAGAATGAAGAGCAGAAAAAGGAGGAGAAGAAGGAGGAGGAAAAGAAGATAAAGGAAGAGAATGAAGAGGAGTCTGGAGGAACAGCACTGACAATATAGGAATCGACAAGAATGAGTTCCTTAATTTATCAGTTGTCCTCAACTTTGTAGATCATAAGTTCCTATCCATAAAAATCGTCTGAGTGTGTACTCACCTTCTAAATATTTGCATAAATATATCTACTCATCCACATGCTATCAATATTATGCACATTCCAAAGCAAATACAAACTGGTAATGTTTAAATGCAACTCAAATAATAAAGGAGCAATTTCACTACTTTGATACCTCTTGGAAATGGCAAGCTGCTATAGACAGCATTCCACACTTTAGGCACACTTTGCCCACCTTAATGGACTTTGTTTGTCTGTTTGTTTGTTTGTTTGTTGCATATAGAGATACCAATTTAATTAAAAGTGAAAGAGACATAAAATTTTTTCTTAAGAAATTAACATTAAATGTTGTGTCCTTGAGAAGAATACATCCAGCTAGGCATACTGTCTGATCTTCAGGGCACTGGGTTAGTCTACTTCTGCTAATACAACATTCAGATACAAATGAGTCTTTTTAGAGGGGCAGCAACTGCTTGGTGACTGCCAGTTAGGTCTGCACACTCAACTTGAGCATGTTCATGGAGGCAGGAGCTGTAAAGAAAGTTTAAGCAAAAGCAATTCAGGGTTAGAAAGATGCTACACTGAAGGCCTTTTATGTAAAAAGGCTGGAGCTATGAGATACGTAAGTTTAAGAAATAATGCCACTCGCATTCCTAATCCTCATTTTGATTGATTTGGCTCTAGAAAGTATTTCTACATTGTCTGCAGCAGCACTGAGATGCCTATAAATATTCCCTAAAGGCCTCATTGATCTCCTCTGAAGAAAGCCATCGCTGCTGGCAAGACTTGTGTTCTCAGAGGTCCAGCTATTTGTGTATCAGAATTTGGTCTCTTTAATGAATCCCTCAACAGTACAAATTATGATCACTCACTTGGAGTGACATTTTAAGTTAGCAAACTGTGACATCCTTAAGCTTCCTGATCCTATAGAATCATGTTCATTAGTTTTTTTTAATTCCATGAAGAAATTTTTTTTATTCAGCACAAACTTATGTGAATAACTTTCCCATAAAAAATGAAGTATTTTGCTGTAAAAAAAAAAAAGGCTATTTGTGGGTTATTTCTGTACTCAAAATTTTACAAGGAAAATCATTGTGCTGGATAGCCTTAGTGTCAACTTGACACACCTGGGTTGAGGGAGCCTCAATTGGGGGATTGGCTCCATTGGATTGGCTTGTGGCCATATCTGTGGAGTATTGTCTCGGTGGTCTAGCAGTGTGGGAGGGCCCAGCCCACAATGAGTAGTGCCACCCTGGGCAGGTTGTTGTGTACCATATAAGAAGTCAGGCTGGGCATGAGCCAAGGGAGCAAGCCAGTGAACAGCATTCCTCCATGGCCTGTGCTTCAGCTCCTGCCTCCAGGTTCCTGCCCTGAGTTCCTGCCTTGGGCTCCCTGAGTGATGAACTGTGACCCAGGAGATGTAAGCTGAATAAACCCTTTCCTCCCCAAGTTGGTGTCGGTCAGAGTGTTTTGTCACAGCAATGGAAGACAAACTAGAACAATCACTCATTGTTATGAAGTTCCAGAAAAAGCCACACCTGTCTTAAAAAATTCTACAAAGCTGACTGATTAGAACTTTATGATTGTGAAGAATTAGAATGTTGCAAATCCAGAGCCAAATTGTTTGAAGCTAACTTTAGTTCCCTTAATAGTTATTCACTGCCCACCTAACATCCTTGTGACTATCAAGTAAACCATTTTGGAATGTAATAAGAGACCATGAACCCCAAAGCTAAGAATGTCAGCACCTGAGCTCTATAGCAGAGATTTCCCCCACACTGCTGTCGCTGGCCTGCCTGAAATTTCCACCAGTGCCTTTTAAGAAATACCTTAATTCGTGATATTCTATTGGCCTGTAATTGTAGAAGCTTCATAAAACTATCTCCAAGTTGGAGAATGATCCTGGGGGCAACCTGAATCTGCGGTCCATTGTTGCTCATATTTGATGTCAGAATAAACAATATCGAATTCCTTTGGGGGTGAATGATATGGGTTTGGGGGGGGTTGGTTTTTTTATTTTATTTTCTATGTGTATGAATGTACTGTCTGCATGCAGGTCTGTGCACCCGTGTCGTGCAATGCCGCGGAGGTCAGAAGAGGGCATCGGATTCCCCTGGAACTGGAGTTCTCCTGGAATTGGAGTTACGGACGATTCTCAGCCACCATGTGAGTGCTGGGGATCGAACCCGGGTCCTCTGTAAGAGCATTCGGAGCTCTTAACTGCTAGGCCATCTCTCCAGCCCCATGAATGATATGCTTTACACGATCATGTGTATGACTGTCATATTCACAATTTTTGGTTTCCCTCAACAGTAGAACAGGATCCTGAATTATGCTGTTGGTCAGCTTTCCCACCTAAATGAAGACTGGGGTGTTTGAGGCAATTTCATTCTTTGCCTATCAAAATCCTTGTTTGGGGAACATATTTCTACTACAAATAGTAATTCAATTGAACGTTTCCCAGGCTCTTTCACAGCCCACAAAATAACTGTTAACTGAAATCCAAAACTCTTAAGAAATGCATTTTAGGGGCTGGAGAGATGGTCTAGCGGTTAAGAGCGCTGACCGCTCTTACAGAGGACCCAGGTTCGATCCCCAGCACCCACATGGTGGCCGAGAACCGTCTGAAACTCCAATTCCAGGAGAACTCCAGTTCCAGGGGAATCTGACACCCTCTTCTGACCTCCGAGGCATTGTACGACACGGGTGCACAGACCTGCATGCAGACAGTACATTCATACACATACAGAAAAAAAAAGAAATGCATTTTAAAAGAGTCCCATTTACTATTTGGATTTGTGGAATTTTCGTTTTTATTATATGGATTATAAAATTCATGATTTCATCATTACCTATCTTTTTCCTTGAAAGACTTCTTAGGCTTTGATCTATGAGTTGAATATGATACAACACAGTCCTGACATTAAATCGTGTAAGTTTTAAAACCCAAGTGATATGATACAAATACCCAAAAATATGTTCATGAGATTAGTTGCTGCCTGTTAACTAGAAGTCACATAAAACTGACCAACCAATACAATGCATACAGTGTACCCCAGCTTCTAAGAATGAAGCTGTCCAGCCAGGAGTAGTGGCACAAGCCTTTAATCCCACCACTGGGGAGGCAGAGGCAGAAGGATCTCTATGAGTTCAAGGCCATCTTGGTCTACATAGTGAGCTCCAGACAGCTGGGGCTATAGGGAGACCCTGTCTCAAAAAGACACACACACACACACACACACACACACACACACTCACACACACACAAACCAAGAATGAAGAATGAAGCTTTCACTAAGACAAAAGTACCACTTCTATGAAATTCATAATGAGGTAAGGATTGAAACATGTGAGTGGTGCAGTGCTTTGTAGTCTTGTTCTCTGGATGCACCCTCCCCGCTACCCCAACCACAGGACCCTCAGGCTATCAGGGTCTTCTGCAGCATCACCTTCAGTCACTTGAAACTTGCCATGATGGAGTTATTCACACTTTGGATGTTTCCAGTCACTTCCGATCAAGGATTTGCAGCCAAAATTCTGGCATAGATATGGGAGTGCTCCCCAGGCTCCACCACTTAGTGAGACGCTATTGGCAGTTCATAGGTGTGGCAGGAGGAGGAACCATTCTTTGAGGGTGTGGCCACTAGAAGGTTTCCCATGCTCCAGTGAATGATCCACACCTATGCACATATGCATAGCACTAACTGGACTTAGGGGTTAAGGAGAAAGTTGGAGGGAGGAAATAGTGGGTAGATATCATATTTCATTATATACACATATGAAATTCTCAAGAATAAAAAATATATAATAATAAAAAGGCTTGTGGATAAAACATGCCATAGGGAGAACCAATACACTACCATACCTCTGGGAAGAGATAGTCCAAAGAAGCCTGCTGGAAACTATACAATCCCTTGCTTCTCACACCATTTAACTGCCAAATCATTTACTGGGCCACTCCCTGTATCCTGGGATACACTGTAAGCAACACACTGCCCAGGCAGGAGCACAGGGTACTGAGCAAAGATGGTAGATAGTGCTTTCTTTCTCTTAGGAGACAAACTACAAATTAGCTAGCAAAAAGCTTTAAAGCATAAGTTGTGTCAGGAAAAAAGAAGAGGGAACAAGAAATCCGTAATAGAAAGGAAGCAAAACCCACTGGCTCAGTCAGGGAAGTTCCTCCAAGGATTTCCACGAAGGACGGCCATTGTGTATGTCAAAAAGCAGGTACTGTGGACAGAGCTCTGTGAACATGGATGAACTAGGTCCTGAGGACCATGGGGAAGGTCTCAGATTTACTTCCTGGAAAATGTGTGGGAAGGAATTGTTTTAAGCAGGTAAACAATTTTATTAGGCATGAATAATATCTGTAACATATATATGTATGTCTATGATACATGAATGCTATATTTAATAGCAATATACATTTATCATATACCTGTGTGTCTGAGGTAAACAGGGAACAGATATAGAATAAATAAATTCCAGACAGATGACAGAGGTTTGGACTAATATGGTCAGAGAGAAAATGAAGTCCATGGTATAGGATAGAGTGTATGTAATATGGCTCAGCAGTTAAGAGCACTTACTGGTTTTTTTAGAATTCAGTGGTTAAGAGCACTTGCTTTAGAAAAGGACGTCAGTTGGGTTCCCAGCTTACAAACTACCTGTACCTCCATGTCCTGGAGTATCGTCCTGGAGTATCTGTTGCCTAGTAGACACGTGTACCCATACACTCATAACCACACACACCGACATAGACACATGCACATAATCAAAAATAATGGAGAGAGAGGTGGGGGAGGAAGGAAGGAAGGAATGGAGGGAGGGAGGGAGGGAGGGAGGAAGGAGCAGAAATAACAGTTTGCCTATGCACTTCTAGGAAACTGAGAAAGTGACAGTAATGCTCAGACTCTTGCTTAGGTCACTTGGATGATGATTTGAACAAGACTGTGAAGTCTAAAGGAGGAAGAAAACTATAAAGGACAAAGGGAAAGGAATGGCTGTTTGAAAGCATTGTAGAGGACATCTGAGAAGTCAAAAGGAAGCCAGACTGGATCATGCCTACCATCTGCCTCCCTCCCACTGGGAAAACACAGATTATAACATTAACAAGTGCAGGAAGCTTCCTTTGCCAGGAGCAGGTACCATGCGGCCCTGCTAAAGGAAGGGGAGCACAGTACCTGCCTGGGGTCACTGTAGGGAACTGACTTCTCAGTGCAGAGGTCAATGGTTTCTTTTGTAACCCGACCTGAGGTCCTTCCAGTTCAGGTCCTTGGCCTGGGACAATGGAACCTTTCCCACCCTTGGCGGTGATTTTCCCACCTGTCCAGAGACTGCCGGCCCCTGGACAGGAATTTCAGGCTGATGGCTAATGGCCTATGTCCACTCACAGTCTATTTCACTACACCACCTATCCAGATTGGAGGTCTAATGACCGCTGTCCAACCCACTGCTCACCTGAACGAAATGCAGGCCTGCTTTGGCCTGTGTGTGCGCAAAAAGTGACAGTCAGGAATTCTGTAATGATGGTAATGGAGAATTCGATTTATTGCCTGCTACAGCCTGTTTTTATAAGCAAAATGACGTCAGCTCCCAGAGCCAATCACAGACCCCCACACACACCCAACATCATGCACTGGGCCACATTGTTTGCTCCTCCTTGGTGTGGAGTCAGAGAAGTCCCCTGACCCCCACCCACATGGTGCCCTGAGGGGTGCTAGCTGAGAACTAGCCCCCAATTCAAATTGGAACTTCCTACAAACAAGTGCTGTAAGTGGTAAGCTATTCCTGGGATGTTTCAACTGTCATCTAGCAAAGACCCTCTTATGGGATCTACACCATGCAATGCTGCCACAGCTGCCTTCTTCTTAATATTTTACTATTATTTTTATTTTATGTGTATGAGTGTTTTGCCTGCATGTAAGTGCACCCATGTTATGCAGTGCCCACAGAAAGCAGAAGAGGGTGCCAGATCCCCTCAAACTGGAGTTACAAAATGTTGTACAGCAAGTGTTCTTAACCATTGACACCAGCCTTTACATCTGGCTTCTTAAAACCATATTATGATTGGCAATTCTCTTTTCAAAAATTGCCAATAACTCCCTAATTTGACTAAATAAAATCAAAATTCCTGGAATTTAAATTAAGGTCCTTCACGCTTGGTCCTCAAAAGTTTGGCTGACTTTCACTGACCCTCTGCAAACTGCACCAAATTAAAGCACTCACCTCCTCTGGGACTCTCTTGCAGGTACATCTCGTGCATCATGCTGTCCCTGTCTCCTTCTCTCAGCACCACTTTAGCTTCCACTCACTCGGCCTGTCCTTATTGACTGTGTAAAGAATTACACCAGCTTGACCTCATGACAGTTCCAATCTTAATACAGTAGGTCCTCAATAAATCTTGTCTTTCTGTTTAGTTCATATTGTTCTTTCTGCCATAAGTGCTTACCTGAACCCCAACCCCCACACTAACTCTCACACACACTTTGTGGCACACTCACCCATACATATGCACCATACACACAGATACACAGGATATTTTTTTCTTGGTCTTTTTGAAACAGGGTCTCCCTTTAGTCCCAGCTGGCCTGAAGCTTGCTATTTAGACCAGGTTGGCCTTGAACCCACAGAGATACAACTACCTCTACCTCCCAATTGCTGGGATTAAAGGCATGTGCCACCATGCCTGGCTTACACAGGAAATTTAAATAAAAAAAATTTTTAAAAATAGATGTTCTATTTCTGCTTAGTGTTGCCTTCCTCTGACACCCTCATGAAAACTTAAATACAGGTATTGAAATTTTATTGTTTTTCAAGAATACTATCATTTAATCTTAACAATAAACCTATATAATTGATACTTTCATGGTTCCCATTTTAGATAATAATGAACTGAGGCTTGGGAACTTAAGTCACCCAGCATTTGACGGCCTGTACACACACAACAGTACAATTTGGAGCCAGGTATATGTGGCTCTGTAGTCCATAGACTTACATGTTGGTTTATGATGGCAATGGTCCTACAGGGCACCACTTTCTTATTGCTACCTTAGTTCCTAACCACATCCTTCAAGATTCAGAGTCCTGAATATGTGTGGTCAGAATCTTTGTCAAGAATGGCCCCCAGGTGCACAGTATCCTCATTTGCACCCACAGAGTAGTTCCAGCAATAGTACAAATTTTGGACTCCAAACATTCTTCCTGTCTATAGATCTTAATGTCTTTAATATAAAAGAAGATTGCATACTAATGTGGAAAGGAGAATAGACACAAAACATTCCTAAACCTTTGCCTGTGGTGAAATGCATAAGTATGGATGATCAGTAAATAAGAAGGCCACATTATCAAAGAGAGGTTTAATGAAATGCTTATGAGATTTCTTCTCTTCAAAGGTTAATAACCAGGAACACATCCAAACCACTATTTCATTCCTAAGTATGAACAAGAAACTTACTTCCCAAACTCTGATTTTGTGCATTGACCAGAATCCAGGACTCCCAATGTTAGTGCTCCTGTGTAGCGACTGGTGGCAACTTAAAAAGCATTTACATCAAAAAAATAATAATTTTGTGGGGAAAAAAGGCATTTATATCAATCAGGAGCATAAGCTTATCAGATTCTTCGTCTTTTCTCCTCTCCTGCTCACACAAGATCATCTCCCTAGAGGAATTAAAACTCTATAGAATTATTATCTGTATTTTATTTAAGAACACATCCATTTTTTCTTCTTTCAGAACAACTGTGTCTCTAGTGGTGAAGAAAGAGCTAGACTAATCCTATACTAATCCTAAAAGCTGTAATCTTCTTTATAGTTTTGAATCTATTATCAGTGCAGCCTGAGCAACATTTAATCAGCCATCCCCTCTTCTATTTGCCAATGTTTTGCATACGAAAGAGACTTTCCAAGGATCTGTATTCTCCAGGAAGTTCATCCCCAGTTGTATGGAGTCTTCCTAGTCAGTCCAAAATGAAAGAGAATTGGATTTGAGCATGTCTGCCAGCCCTGATTGTCGTAAGGCACTGCGAGATAACATCCAGCGTTGGGCAGTTGCTGGGGAGCACCAGCTGCCAGCTGCTTCGGCCAGCAGTGGGCCTCTGTAGAAGTATTTGCCCTCTCCAGAGTGGGTCGCTCCAGGGTCGCTCCTACTTGGTTTATGAACCGTCGCAGCCAGCAGGCATTCCGCCATAGGTGGGAGTCTCAGAAGTGCAATAACCGAAGCAGAGCTGGCAGAGGCCTCCCCTACATAATTGAATCAGAGCTCTCTGGGAATTCACTGCTTTGAGTCCCGACTGCATGCTAGCTTGACCGCCCCCCCCCCTTTGCTCACAGGTAACTGAATCAGGGCTTGTAATTACACCTGCAGCCCCACCACACTCCATCTGTGTCTTACAACTGGGAATTGAAGGAGGGGAGCAGGATCCTTTTCATTGACAGGAACATTTAACACACTGAGCCATCTCACAGTGTCGCCGACTTTTATGATGTCATAATGATCATCAATAGCAAAGTTTCAGAAAATTTGAGCTATATATGGTGGTATTCTGGAGTTCCCTGAAATTTAAGACCAAAGTTTAATAAATCATCCATGACTCTCAAGAGAATTCACAAGTCCTTTTTTACAGCTCCATAGAACTCTGCTGGAAAGAAAAGCCAAAAATTTTTTTCATTATCAATTGACCACATTTCAATAATAATTCTCAGGGAGGATACTTCAATCTGGAAAATAAATTATAAACAAATTACCTATGCATGTAGTGCAGGTATTAGCATACAATATCTTCATTGCATTTTCATTGTTTGACTATATTCTGAGGAACAAAGGATCACTGTTTGAAAAATCACAGTGGAGCTAGGAGCAGTGTTGCACTGCTGCAATTAAAGCTAGCACTTTCCAAATGGAGCCAGAAGGACCAAAAGTTCCAGGCCAGCAATAGCATGAGGACATTCTATCTCAAGAACGATGAAAATCACTTAGAAATGACTAACATGATGACTCTTCTGAGTTTGAGAACATGAGTTATCACACACATAGTGTTAGGAGGAAGCAAATGAACCAGCTCCTTATACACAGCTGGAAATATACAAATTTGCAAAAATTTTACCTATGACGTTCTGAGGGTATAACTCAACCTGTAGGAAAGTTCGTGGCTGAATGTATTGCACTTGTCCTGCATCTGAGGTTATGACTGAAAGCCAGACCTTTTGGAAGGTTAGCCCTCTAAGGGACCTGGAAGACCTCTTGGAAGGTTAGCCCTCTAAGGGACCTGGAAGACCTCTTGGAAGGTTAGCCCTCTAAGGGACCTGGAAGACCTCTTGGAAGGTTAGCCCACTAAGGGACCTGGAAGACCTCTTGGAAGGTTAGCCCACTAAGGGACCTGGAAGACCTCTTGGAAGGTTAGCCCACTAAGGGACCTGGAAGACCTCTTGGAAGGTTAGCCCACTAAGGGACCTGGAAGACCTCTTGGAAGGTTAGCCCACTAAGGGACCTGGAAGACCTCTTGGAAGGTTAGCCCACTAAGGGACCTGGAAGACCTCTTGGAAGGTTAGCCCACTAAGGGACCTGGAAGACCTCTTGGAAGGTTAGCCCACTAAGGGACCTGGAAGCATCCTTTTGCCCCATTCATTCTCATGGCTAAACGCTGATACAAGTCATGCCTGAGAACCCAAGTCAACTTGGAGCCAGCCTGCCTGATAGCTACCTCAGCTCACTTCCAATATGGAGAGCAAGTAATGAGGCCAAACTGACACAGGCCTCCTGAGCATAGACCTCCCTACCTCATCCCATGCAAGCTAAGATTGTTATTTATGTACAGCACCTTGTAGTAATATGAGAACATGCAAGCCCCTCCCAGCCCCATCCTAATTCTTCCATCTTTTTCAGTATGTATGACTTTTTTGATGTGCACCCAGTGACATTTGGCTTTAACAGATAAGCCACCCCTCCTCTCTTCTCATTTTCCACCCTGGTCCAGTAACTCTTAGCTTATGGCTTGGGAAGGCTGTGACCCTCTCCCAGTCTGTGCCTGATACTACCCAAAAAGCAAAAAAGGCACAGGAAGACTTTTTTTTGGTCTTTTTTGAGACAGGGTCTCCTTGTAGCCCCAGCTGTCCTGGAACTCACTCTGTAGACCAGGCTGGCCTTGAACTCACAAAGATCTGCCTACCTCTGCCTCCCAGGTGCTAGGATTAAAGGCACAGGAAGACTTTTAAACCTAAAGCTGAGTTCTCACTCCATCATGAACTAATAGAGTTAGTTGGGCAACAATCTGTCAGCATGCTAGGATGTTTTGTTGGTTGTTTATTTCCTAATATAACCTCCTGCTAAAGGGAGTCATGTGAATATCAAAGTCTATAATGAAAAAAAAAAGTCATTCTCCAAGGGGCCACTTCTAATTATATTTTGCATTTTAACGTCAATGATCCTTAATCTTTGTTTTAGTCCTTGCAAAGAACAGCAGTTTTCAATCTTGGTTGTACGTTAGAATCACTAGGGAGCATTTGAAACTCCTCACACCCTGGACACATTCCAGAACAATTAAACCGGAAGCTAAGAAGCTGAAACCCAGGCATCAGTCGCTTTCACAGCTCCCAGCTGAACCAGTGTGCAGCCAAGATTAAGATCCACCTGAGGAGAAGACTCTTTCTTAACTGGATCTTAATCACTGTAATTTCAGCAATTTTACATATGCTGCAGATTCCGTTTCTGTAAAAATTATAGCAATGGCTATAACTACTCCCATTTTAAGAGTTTACTCCACAAGAGAGATATACATGAAAGTGAAGAATGACTCTTTAAATTAAAAGTAAGTAAAATATATGTACTATAAAACCCAATGGGATGTCATATCTACTGGCACTTAAATATGTTAAGGTGGTTGGAAGGAGAAGCATGAAATTTGTAAAGGTGATCCCATTTAGAGTGTGGAATGGGTTAAAGGAATGGCCTTACTAGTTCCTCCCCAGTATTATCTGTCTTAAAGATTATTGCAAAGTATTTTGAAATTTCAATTGTAATATCAGCAAGGGGAATTTCTTTGCAATTCAACACTGTGAGAAAGATGTGAGGACTTAAGTTTGTAAAATAAAGCTTATGCAACCACAAAAAATGGGCAACTAGAATAATTTAAAAAATAAGTACTTGATAGCTTTGAAAAGCAAGATTTTGGCAACGTCATAAACAGTAGTATCAGGAAAAATCGCTTTTTAAAACTAGCCAAACCTGGTTGTGGTGGCACTCAGGAGGCAGAGGCAAGCAGATCTCTGTGAGAGTGAAGCCAGCCTGGTCTACATAGTGAACTTCAAAGCGGCTTGGCTACAGGGAGACCCTGTTTCAAAAAATTTTTAAATTGAAAAAAACTAAATATACCCAATCAATGGAGAATAAGGAAAAGTAATTATGTATACTGAAGAATTTTCTCCAAATTCAGGGCCCAAATATCAAACCTGTGAAAACTTCTGACTTAGATAGACAGATGACAGGGAAAGAAAGGAAAGCACTGGAGCTAGGCAGGAGGCCAGGCAGTGCAGATGTGTACGGATAAATACAGCTGAGGAGCTGGACCAGCAGTCCAAAGACTACAACAGTACCTGTCATAATTCTGGAAACAGAAGATGGGAACTTGTCAGCATCAATGGCATAGGACTATGTCCAGAATGCCTCTGTATCAACACTCAACAGTCTGGAGATAGCCACCTCTCACTTAGGAAATCTGGCCATGGACACAATAGGTGAGACTATTAATGTCTTCTCCTTGACTAGCATTTTTAGAGGAGCCTAGGGAAGCTGGTAGAGCTCAGAGGAACAGAGAAGACAGATTTAACACAAGGAAGGACCATGAGACCCCGAAAGCACAAACTAAGCCAGCACTGTAAAAGATACTTAAAGGAATAACATACACAGAGACCATCTAAATTATGAGAGCACAGGAAAGAATAAATTTCACAGGAGAAATAGATGAACAAGGAGAACTAGGACAGACTCCGTCATGTCTAACACAGGAAACTGGCAAACACGTAAGATCAAGAAGGGAGAAAGGAAAGAACAAATAATGATTTAACCCATTTGAAAACAGCCAACAAAACTCATTAACTCTCAATAACAACCTTCAATGTATTAATTATGATCTCAGTTTACTAATAAGAAGATACATACCTCACAACAAAGAACAGAGAATACATGGCTGTGGAGTGTGCTCAGTCACAAATGGGATATCTATATCACAGTCCCTCCCCTCAAAGCTCCAGGGCCTTGGAAAAAGTATAAAGAGCCAGAGAGCAGAGCAGGCTGGAATGAAACCAAATAGTTTGGATGTCAGATGACCTTTACATTCATGAACTCATAGCAACTTTGGTTGCCTACACATGACCTGCACAAGCTCAAGCCAGTTGACATCCCAGCACTGAGCTGGGAGGAGCTGCTGAGGGAAGGAGAGTCAGTTTTCTTTAAGGATGTGGCCCCTGGTAGGTAGTGGATGGTCTCACACCTATAGGGCAGCATAAATTACACTCAGTGAGATGGACAGATAGATAGATGATAGATAGATAGATAGATAGATAGATAGATAGATAGATAGATAGATAGATATAGAGATATTTAAAAAAGGACGCACAGTTGGGAGGGAGAAGTGGAGGGTCAAGGGAGAATGGATCTGAGAAGACTTGGAAGGAGGACTGGATGGAGGAATACGATCAAAATGCACTGTGTGCATGTGTAAAATTGTCAAAGAATAACAATATTTTTAAAAATTCAAAAAAGACCCATACGAGCTAACTAAATTGAGAAATAAATTTCAACTATCCATTGTCTCAAAAAAGTATACCTCACTGACAAAGACATTCACGTAAAGGATGTAAGTCAATTTCAAGCAAGTGGAAGCTGAAACAAGCCCACGTACCTGTTCTGGTTCATGATAAAGTAGACTCCAAACCAAAGTTAATTCCATTACTTATTAATAAGGGAAACAAGCACTCGGGAGGCAGAGGCAGGTGGATCTTTGTGAGTTCAAGGCCAACCTGGTCTACAGAGTGAGTTCCAAGACAGCTGGGGCTACAGGGAGACCCTGTCACAAAAAGACAAAAAAATAATAATAATAATAAGGGAAACAATTCATCAGAAGATATAACAATTGAAAATACTTATGTACTAATTTGGGAAGCCCCCAGTTTCAAAAAGCAAATACCAATGAGCATAAAGGGCCACAGAACACAGAAAATGGGCATCTGAAAGATGCCCAATCCTAGGAGACACATCTACAGTGGAACCTCTATACCTAGGATTCAGAAAACATAGTGGAATGAGGGGCACAGAGAAAATGAATGCATCTCTCAGTTCTCACCAGTGAAGCCTCCTTACATAATAGAGCACCATGACTGTCCAAGTTTCAAAGAATGGGAGCCTCCAGAGTGTACGTATGTCCCTGGATAGGACTCCTGTATTAAACCTCACCCACCCACAGCTCAGTGATCATTTCGGAGCACAGGGTGGAAAGATTGTAAGCACCAGGGCGGGTGCATGAACAACGTAGGGAAGCAGAGGCTGGAAATTTGCGTATGTGAACTTGTGGCAATGTTGGAATCAAGCATGGGGCCCATGCTGACTCAGACACAGTCCCAGAGTGGAGCAAGAGAAATGGGTGGTGGGCTGGCCTTGGACTGGGAACTACTGGTAACTGATTACTGTTGAGTAAGAAAGAGTATGCCTTACTTAGGATTTCTAGATGTGTTGACTAGACTCCAGTAGATGAATTTGCACAGAAGGGCATCTGGGTTCAAAGCCTGATTGGATAGTACTTAACATGGATGGTGTAGTTCATGAATATTGATGAGGATTGGGGACATGGAGGAGGTCCTAAATTTGATTAGGAACCATTGTATGAAATGTACAAATGCTCAATAAATATTTCTTTAAAAAGGCCAGAGAAGTCCTGATACAATAATAGTGGCTGTCTTCAGTACTTGTCTTGGTTAATCTTCATTGTCAACTCCTGTCATAAAGCTCAAGTCACCAAGAGAGAAAGAACTTAATTTGAAGAATTTCCTCAATCAGCATGGCCTGTGGACCTGTCTGTTAGAGATTATGTTGATTGATGATTGATGTGGGAGAACCTAGCCCACTGTGGGTAGGACCATTCTTAGGAGGTGGGCCTGTGCTATATATAAAAGCTAGCTCAGCATAAGTCAGTAAGCGAGTCAGTAAGCACTGTCCTTCCGTGGTTTCTGCTTCAGTTGCTGCTTGAGCTCTTCTCTGACTTCCTTTAGTGATGGACTGAAACCTGTAAGCTCAAATAAACCCACTGCATCCCCAAGTATGTTCACACTGTTTCATCACAGCAACAGAAGGCAAAGCAGAACATCCCCCTTTCCCTCTTGAGATAGGTAAGCCTAAATGTCTGTCAGCAGCTAAAGAGAATATAATACATATACACAGAGAATATCTTTAATTGTAAAGAAAAATGAAATTACAACATTTACAAGAAAATGAATGAAACTGCAGATCACTATGTGTAAGGCAGACTCAGGAAAGCAAGTGCCACATGTTTCTCTCATAAATATAACCTAGATTTAAATCTGTTAGTATGTATGTTCATTTGTTAGTATCGGAGGGGGTCATGAAAATCAAAAGGTGACCATAAGAAGGGAGAAGGAGATCTTAAGGCCAGGAGGATGAAGGAAAAGTGAGAATAATGGAATGTGCATGACATGAAAGTGGGAGGCTTCTTGGGGGAGGAGACTAGCAAGAAGAAGGTGGGGATACGATACGGGGAGGACAGTGACAGAGAAGAGCAAAGAAAAACAAAGTAAATGGCATATATGCATGAAAAGGCCAAGATGAAGCCCAACACTGAATCATACAAAAACTAAAGAAACTAATTAGAAAAATAATTTTAAAAGCTAACCCCGCTTTCTTCTGCCTTCCTGTTCAGAAGCAGACCAGCACTCGCACCACTGGCTTCCTGGGTCCCGGGACTCCAGATCTGGGATGCAACTGTTCTTTGGCTTTCCTGGGTTTAAACTACGCAGGCAGGGACTTCTCAGTCTCTACACCATAGTGAATCAGTTTCTTTGTACACTTCTATGTGGGTCGTGTGTGTTTGTGTGTGCAATTACATGTGTGTGTTTGTGTACGTATAGTAATTTTATTGCTTCTATTTTTCAAGAAACTGACTAATATAATGAGCCTGTTTCTTAACTTGCCAAATGAAGAAATCACATCTGTTGTTCTTCAAGATCCTCTAATTTTTATATTCAATGACATTTGAATACCAGCCACATCTGTCACCCAAATAGCACCTTTGGAGAAAACTATTGAATTCAGTGTCTTACTGTAACCAGCTAGTGGTAATATGACTTTGAATAAATTACCAAGAAAAATTATTCAATTAATTAAAAACACCACTTACATTGTTATGTAAAATCCCCTGTTTATATTTAAACCTACTTTACAGTTGCCACTTCTTAAAAATCTTTCTTTAAATTAGGGAAAGCCTATAAATCTGGCAATTTGAGTTGTTATGATGAAGTGGTTTGGTAATAAGTGCAAATACTATGCTTAAAACTATTATTGAGCCAGGCGTGGGGGCGCACGCCTTTAATCCTAGCACTTGGGAGGCAGAGGCAGGTGGATCTTTGTGAGTTCAAAGCTAGCCTGGTCTACAGAGTGAGTTCCAGGACAGCTGGGGCTACGGGGAGACCCTGTCTCAAAAAGATCAAAAAGACCAAAAAAAAAAAAAACTATCATTGGATTTTAGAAAATCTAAAGAATAGGTGAGTTCTAAATGCTATGCATCTAGTCCCTCAGTGTCTGGGGAAAAGAAAGAAAGAAAGAAAGAAAGAAAGAAAGAAAGAAAGAAAGAAAGAAAGAAAGAAAGAAAGAAAGAAAGAAAGAAAGAAAGGAAGGAAGGAAGGAAGGAAGGAAGGAAGGAAGGAAGGAAGGAAGGAAGGAAGGAAGGAAGGAAGGAAGGGAAGGGGAATAAAAAGGGAAGGGGTGGGGAGGCAAAGGGGAGGGGAGAGGAGGGGGAAGAAAAGGAAAGCAATACTCAAGAGTTCAGAGCAACACACATATATGCGCAGTCTGTGTGATCACAACACACATGTATGCGCAGTCTGTGTGATCACTATTATTCTGTTAGGATGCACTTTCAGGTTCTCTATATTGACATGAGTAAGCTGTGGCCCCTTTTCTGCCTTGTTTCAGGAGTAAGGAGTTATAATCCTTTACTTCCTCTTTGGGCTAAGAATCCTCCTTTTCTTTCTTATTTGATTTTGTTCCATCAATTAAGTATGCACTGTCAGGTGTTTCAGGTATGTTAATAAGTGAAGCAAACTCAGTCTTCAGGGGTCTTACATCCTATGGAAGGGACAACACACATAAAAAAAATCAACAAATTATGTAGCATACCAGAAGGTGAAGGCTGCTACAGAAGAAAGAAGTTGTTTAATTTTTGTTGTTTATTAGTAGTAGAAAGGAAAGGAGATGGCTGCTGTAAAGAAGGGGAACTCGTTCCAGGTTTTCTTGTCAGTCTATCAGAAATTTACCAGCCTGGCCACCAAATCTAGTTACGTGGATATGTTCTTATGTGCTTTCAACTGTAAAGCTATATAAAAGTAGAAGGATTTACTAGGGCAATCATAGCTGGTTATAGTCGAACTGAAATACAGCCATAAAAAATAAGTCTCTCTCTCTCTCTCTCTCTCTCTCTCTCTCTCTCTCTCTCTCTCTCACACACACACACACACACACACACACACACACACTCCAGCCATTGCCACACTTTTTTAAATGTTTTCAAATGGTCTTGCTATGCGTCCCTGCTGTCTCCAAACTCAGCATGCCTCTGCTTCCAGGAGGCAATTCTGCGACTATTCTGATTCCTCTGCAAGCCTGCTACTCTCACTATCTAGTTCCTTCTGAAGTCAGTATCTATGCATTCAATTACCCCTTGATCAAGAATGCAAAATAGATTTCATATTGTACCACATTAGTATAATGAGGACATTTTTACAGCTGACCAAGGCCAACCCATGTTTCCTTTTCTAACCTGCTCTTTCACAGAGCTTCAATTGGATGAATGCCTGCTCAGTTTAACACATAAGAGAAATGTGGGGTGTTTGTATTTTTCTTATAATACACGAGAAAAATGATTGATTATTTTTTCCAGCCCTAAAGTAAATGTTTTTGCCGTAAGCCTTCACTTCTCTACGATGCAGTGGGTTTTCTTAAACAATATTTCTTTTTCCTAGAAGGTCCACGTTGCATTGCTTCCTGGAAGGTTTTTGACTGTGTGGCTAACCTCACGCCCACATTTCCACTGACCTTCCCAATAGCTCTTTTCCTTATTAATGCAACTTCTGAGACTTGGAACTTTCCCTTCTCTTTGAAATGGCCGTAACCTGTGCTGTGCAGCAACAGTAATGCTGACATGGATAAGGAATTGGCCCTGAGGCTGATAAAATGTCCTATAGCTCCCAAATCTACTAATAAGACTTCCCTGCAGTCCAGGAGCGAGAGCAAACAGGAACGCTCTGTTCACATCCATTATACAGCAGGGTGCTCGCTGCTTTATTGACTGGCAGGAAACAATTCCCATTTCGTGAAACAATAAAAATTAAATTGAGTGTGAACTCTCTGCCAAGGTCACTGCCTGTAACCTTCTAACACCAGAAATGAGGGCTGTAAACCCCATCGTGTGTCATTTGATCCAGAAGGAGCCAGAGAGTCAATTCTCAGCCTCTGCGAGCTGCGTACTCTTAGCGATGGCCTCTGTGCTCCTCCCCCAGATCTTGCTGCCAGAATATTGCAAGAATGTTCTTTCCCCCAACATCTAAATGCCTTCCAATTGGTGATCGCTGCCCACCCTGCCCATGGACTCATGCAGCAGGAGTCGATATCTTCCTAGATGCACCCTAGCAATGCACTCCTAATAGCAGCAAAGTATTATTACTCCATGTTGATGGACCCGTTTGTGCATCGCCTGGCTCCACGGCTCTCAGCTGCTCGCTCCCGACCCAGAGTACCCAGTGGGTCTGCTGAACTCAGCGAGAGTGTAACCACTGAAAACTCTATGGCCATGACATTCCCAGTCACAAAGACTCATCTCCCCTTTGACCAATAATACGTATCACAGGGCAAATATTGAATGAATTCTAAAGGGAAAGGAAAAGGCCCCAAACCATCCCAGGCACAATGCTATTGTTTAATAAGTAGAAAAATCTTCTTTGCCCCCACCCTCACCCCACCAGAGCTCATGCAGTCTGCCAAACATGTTTTTCTCTGTCTCTTTTAAAATTTTTGATGCAGAAGTTTACTGTTTAAAGAAGTTCACAGCTTCAGTCAGTTCTTTGACCCAGTCCTTCTGCTGTTGTTGTTGTTGTTATTCTTAAAATATTTTTTTAAAAAAACTGTTAGATGGACCGTTAAAATTTATTGGATTTGTACAATGATACTGGAAGCATCATTAAATTTTCAACATTGAAAAAAAAATCCTGGTGCTCTATTACCCAGCAGGGTGAATACAGTTAAGGATGTATTACTGATCTCAAAACAGAAGAGAGATACAAATACACTCACCATAAAGAAATGTTTAAGGTAATGCCCTGTGTTGATTACTGCCCAGTGTACACATTAGCCAACATGTCAAATTGTACCTAAATATGTAAAAACATCATGCATTGATCAACATTTTTTTTAATTTTATTTATTTCTGTATGTGTATGAGTGTACTGTCTGCATGCAGGTCTGTGCACCCATGTCGTGCAATGCCACGGAGGTCAGAAGAGGATGTCGGATTCCCCTGGAACTGGAGTTCTCCTGGAATTGGAGTTTCAGACGGTTCTCGGCCGCCATGTGGATGCTGGGGATCAAACCCGGGTCCTCTGTAAGAGCGGTCAGCGCTCTTAACTGCTAGGCCATCTGTCCAGTCCAATCAACATTTTTAACCTAAAAATATATCCCAGACAAAAGCATCAAAATTATACAACATGAAAACACTGTAATGAAACAAATTAAATGAAATAATCAAAATCAAAGCAAGTTGGGCTTGGAGAGATGGCTCAGCAGTTAAGAGCACTGACTGCTCTTGCAGAGGACTCGGGTTTGATTCCCAGTACCCATATGGCAACTAAGAACAGTCTTAGGCCAGGCATGGTGGTGCACACCTTTAATCCCAGCACTCAGGAGGCAGAGGTAGGCAGATCTCCGTGAGTTCAAGGCCAGCCTGGTCTACAAAGTGAACTCCAGGCCATCTGGGACTAAAGGGCAACCCTGTCTCAAAAATAAATAAGTAAATAAATAAGTAAATAAATAAATAAATAAATAAACAAATGCAAGTTTTATTGCAAATAAACAAGATGATGCTAAAGTGTTAATTTTTTGCAATGCTAAGTATCTGAAACAGGTAAAGCAATTCAAAAAGGAAGAACAGAGGGTATACAATCTCTACCCTCAAAATGGCCATAAAGGTACAGAAAATAAAACCAAATGATACTGGTATAGACAGAAACAGAGATCATTGGAGCTGAATTGAAAGTTCAGAAATAAATCTGTACATTGATGATCAATTAATTTTTTGACAAAGGTATCAAGGTATTTCCACATGTGCTGGGGTAATTATTATCTCCACATACTAGTGTGAATGAAAAGTGGGACAGTCACTTTAGAAAACAGTTGAGAAATTCCTTTAAAACTTAAACACAAATTTCCTATAAAATTCAACAAGATAACTCTTAGAGTTTTTACCCAATGGAAATGAAGACATTTGTCTATACAAACATATTACATAAACTTCCACAGCAACAATATTCATAATAACAACAACAAAAAAAAAAACAGTAGCTGGATAAAGGAGATATATTTATAGAGTGGAATACTATTCTGCATTGTAAATTAATTAACTACTCATATATGTTACAATATGGATGATCTCTAACACTGTACACTATGCGAATGAATCCAGATACTAAGAAATCTAAAAGAGGTAAATTTAAAGAAATTGGAGAGATTAAAAAGATCGCTCAGAAGTTAAAAGAACTTGCTGCTCTTACAGAGGATTCTGGTTCAGTTTCCAGCATTTACATCAGGTGACTTACAAGCACCTGGAACTCCAGTTCCCTGGGATCTGATGCCCTCTTCTGGCCTCCATGAGCACTTGATTCATGTAATATCATAAAGAAAAGCATGTACACACACATGCAATTCAAAAAAACGAATAAAGAAATTGGAAGCACGTGACTTGTTGGCTCACTGGGCTAAGGTGCAGACGAGCAGGAGGGAGACGAGGGAATGTGGATCCAGTTCCGAACTGGATCGGGTGATGTCTGCATCATATATTCATATATTCACTAAAAGTATTTGAACTACATACTTACAATGTGTTGATATAAATGTATATCAAGGGGCTGGAGAGATGGCTCAGCAGTTAAGAGCACCAACTGCTCTTGCAGAGGACCCGGGTTCGATTCCCAGCACCCACATGGCAGCTAAGAACCTCTTTAACTCCAGTTCCAGGGGAATCCGGCAACGCCCTCTTCTGACCTCTGTGGCATTGCACGACATGGGCGCACCAGCCTACTTGCAGACGGTACACTCATACACATAAAAATAAATAAATAAATAAATAAATAAATAATAAAAAGTGTATCAAGTTATATCTTAATGAAACTGTAACAAAAATTAAAAATTAAGCCGGGCGTGGTGGCGCACGCCTTTAATCCTAGCACTCGGGAGGCAGAGGCAGGTGGATCTTTGTGAGTTCAAGGCCAGCCTGGTCTACAGAGTGAGTTTCAGGACAACTGGGGCTACGAGGAGACCCTGTCTTGAAAAGACCAAAAAAAAAAAAAATTAAAAATTAAAATTCCCTTATATGAAGTATCTCAAAAATAATAGAATACCTTCAAAATATTAATAGTGGTTACCATTTTTATAGGATTATGGGTAATTTATTTTCTTTATTACATTTATCTGGTTGTTCCAAGTATGCAATAATAAGAATATGTTCCTTCCTTAATGCAGAAACTGAGAGGTTATTTCAACTTTGAAGGCTGTATCAGGAAGCTCTTATTAAATTCTAGTAGCTCATGACACCTTTAGAAATAATTCTACAGATTGGTATACTATTTGTCCCCCCCCCAAAAAAAAATCTTTTAGGAATCAGTTTGCTATAAATACCACTTGCCATGCAGTGAAATAAAATCTGCTCATGTAATGTGCCCTCATTGACCCAACACACTCTACTTTTGTTCTATCAGGATTCTACTCTTCCCCTTAATCCAGTCTGTGTGCTATTCTTTGGCACTTAGCCTATGAGTCACCTCCACATCTATATTTCATGATGGAAGCAAGGAGGAAGTAAGCCAATCTGAAGCTGCTATTCTCCCTGGCCAGGGTTTAAGAGGCTGTAACAATGGACAACACAGAAAAAGTGGGGCAGGTGCCAAACCCTATGTAAGATAGTAAACCAGCTTTGGAGAGAAGAGAACTAGGGCTCCGCTTTGGCATGCTCAGAGTTCACAGAGACAAGTGGCAATAAGAAGACCCTGCTGCACCTGCCCCCACTGACCCCTGTATGCTTGATCCCGTGTCCTAGCTCAGGTATGATTTGGCTCAACTAAACCTCATCCTGAAATGTGGTCTCCCGTGTACTGGTGTTGAAAGGCAGTGGGACCTTGATGAGATAGGCCCTCATGAATAGACTGTCTCACTGGAAAGACTGTAGTAGGTCTGACAGAAGTAAGTTGGGGATATGGAATGAGAGTGGTTTCCACGACTGTGAGTCATTAGAAATTAAGATCTCACCCAAGTTTTCGACTCTTCTGCACCCTTCTGTTTGCTCCTCTTTCACACAGTCCTGCAATGAAATGCCATCCACATGGCACTTTCACCATAAGCCAAACAGATGCTTCCTCTAAACTCTTGGATGTTCAGAACGTGACTTAGATAAATGTCTTTTTTTTTTCCTAAGTTAATTTTGATAAATGTCTTTTTCTTATACACTACCCAGCTCCTGGGATTTTGCAGCAGCAACACAGAACAGTCTAAGACACTGCTCTACTTTAAGCCTCTTCAGCCTCTGCTTCAACCTCCCCCTACTGTAATAGCTTGTGTCTTGGTACACAATCATGAGAATAGTGGCTTTCCCCCTTGACATGTACAATAAAACACAATAAATCCTCCCATAAATCCAATCCAGGGAATGGAGAACAGCATGTCTGGACCCCCCTGTGGCTACCTTGACGCTTCTCTTTATCACTCCATTATGCTCACTGTTGTGTCACAGACGTCTTCACTGTGAACAGCCCTAGTCCTGACACAGACTGGGTTTACTCCATCAGCTTGAGAAAACTTATCAATGATGTAGGTTGTATGTCAAGCCGAGGACACATCAGAACACTTCGGGAGTGTTCCAAACATGTCGGGAGAACATCATCTCTTTTCTAGCCCTAGCTTAGATAATGGTATGGCTGGAAGGTGAGGTTGGCCAGATGCGAGGTGCCCATCCTGCAGCCCCTCAGCCAAGCAGCCTCTGCTGTCTGCCTGTCTTGACTTGCTACCAGCCAAAAAATTTAACACCGAGCCCCAAACCAAGGGCTGAAAGAAATAGACTGGGTGCTTTACAAAGGGAAACAGTCCCCTCTATAAAAGCTGAATGCACATAAATTGCTCATTCCAAGGAGAAAGGAATATCAGAAAGCAAAGTACATTCTTTATGTCAGTTTTGCAGGTAAAATAAAACTTTATCAGACTATAACATGCTTTACCATTCCTCTTTCTTCACAAGCTCACAGTGCTGTAAAAATATCCCAGACAAGATCAGCATCACTATTAACTCACAGAGATTTACTACTGCTCTGAACACAGAGGAAGGCAAGAGAATAATGCACATGCTTTTTTGTTTGTTTGTGTCTGTTCAGAAGTCTGTGGTCCAGGGAGAAGCAACCATCCTCTTAGTGGTAAACACTACAACACTTCAAATACTTTTTAAACAAATGAAGTTTAATAGTTAAATGAGTCAGAATATCACCATAAAGTTATAAAAGTAATAGAGAATTCAGATCTATTCAAACAAATCCCTTCTGCACGTACCCTGAATTTTCATTTACTGCCCATGCGCCTTTGATCAGGTCCTTTTCTGTACAGTGATGCAGACTCTATCCTTTGAAACATATGGTGCTGTCTTAGGGATTAAGTGATGCAATATAATACAGACATGTGGATATTAAAAAGTGCCATCCAGATGCACATTTTATTTTGAATGTATTTTATAGTTGTTTTCCAAAAGCACAAAAAAGAAGAAAAATTCTGCAAGTCTTATTTGCCGCATTTATGTAATGTCTTTCCTCTTAATGGATCCACTGACAATGATTTAGTGGAGACTTTTCATAGTTTTGCAAATAATGGCATATTTTTTAAAGAAGAACCTCATGATTCTTTAGTTATTGGTGAGCCCTTAGCTCCCTATGAGAACTATCTGATCAAGTTTGAATATATTAATATGTTCAGAATAGCCTAATCTGCTAATTAGAAATAATACACTAAATGCAAGCTTTCCTAATACTACACTGTATTAAATGGATTCCCTGTTGTACCATAAGAAGGAGTCATCGTTGTTTTACATGGCTCTCCCCCTTGTTTATATCTGGCCACTACTCAAGGCCAGCAGCCTATTAAATCTCATCCTCCTTGGCCTCATGAACTCATTTACACAAACCCTCTTGCAAAGGTACCAGGCATTTTGATAACGGTAATAGATAAATGTCCAATTTTTGTCCATTTCATACAATAAACCTTAATCATATATAGAGCTCCCCTGTCTGCACCTGCTGCAGACTACCCACAGTATTTCATAAATTCTGTCATGTATGTTAAGAACTATCAAGTCAAATTTTTCTATCTGGATGTCCCTCGGTGTGAGTTTATCCACTGGAGCCTGATCAGCCTACCAAGCGTCCCTTCCTTAAAGAACACTGACTTTCCCTCATCCAGCAGTGATCAGTTCCTAAGCTAATGCCCACTTTCCCAGTACTAGACTAGGGTTTTGTCTGATTGAGTTTGCATGGGTTTTATGCATGATGTCACCATTGCTTAAGTTCATATGAGAAGGTTCCCAGAAGCTTGGAAGGCTCTGTTTCCTTGTCATCCTGCACCACCCCTGGCTCTTACAATCTTTCATCTTCCACAATGATCCCTGAGCCCTGAATGAATGAGATTTAATATGATTCCTATCCAAGGACACACACTCTGCAGTTATTCTCTACATTTTGGCCAGTTGTGGCCTTTAACATTAACTGTCCTCTGTTCCATGAGGAAGCTTCGCTGGTAAGAGTTGAGAAATGCATGAGTATTCTCTCTACCCTTTGTTCCACCGTGTTCCATGAGCCTCAGGTTTAGAACTTCTATTGTAGGTGTGTCACTTAGGGCTGGGCATCTCACATACACTTATTATACACTCTGTGTATAATCAGTTATAGAACTCTGTAATAGTCTCCACATGTTGCAGAAAGAGACTTCTTTGATGAGTGGTAACTGACATACTTGCCTGTAAATATAAGGAGCCATATTTAGCATACAGTAAGAAATTACATTTGTCTAGGGATATGATAGATATAGAGTTTTCTCTAGGATCTATGACCTCTCCTAACATATGTATTTGGCCATGTTTATAAATAATGCTTAGGTGGTGAGAAAAACCAGAGAAAATGTATTAGTTCAAATGCCTACTGAAAAATACTCATACAATATCTATACATGAGTACATATACTGAAGAGCTGAAGGCTATATAACGAGAAACACAGAGCCAGGCAGAAGAAACCTTCATTCAAAGTTTGGTCATGGTAGTCCAAGAGACTCCCAAAATTACACAGGTTATTGCCACAGCCCATGATTGCCTCCCAGAACTTGAAGGTAAGATCCTAGTGCTGGACACAGGACTTGGAGCAATGGAGCTGGAACTGACCTGGAAGCCTGTTCCATGAAGACTAGCTCTCTTAGGTCTAGAAGATACTATGCAAGGTGCTGAGAGAAAAACTCAACCAATGGTCCAACTCCAGCTTTAAAGCCCAATGACCACAACTGTGACCTGCACAGTAAATGACGTTGGTGCATTGGTGGCCCTTTTATCTTGGGGGTAATCAACAACTATCTAATTGGACTTCAAGCTTGTTCAATGGGAGGGAACATATAGTGTGATACTATAAACATAGACAAATGAACATCTTAATCTACACGAGTGCTAATGACTAGCATCTCCACCATGAACACGGAGGATGGCCAGGGTTGGGGAGAGCTGTGGTGCTGAGAAGATAATGACACCATGTAGGATCCCTCTAACACATGCCTAGGATCCCTCTAACATCCACTAAGTAACCCAGTGACAGTGAAAATAACCCTCTATATCTTAGTTCAGTAACCAATAAAAACTTCCAGTATTAGAGAGAAAAGAAAATCATTCATTCAACTTAATTATATAGTTTTATTATTTCACAAATGGCAAAAAAGCAAAGAAAATTTTTAACTGAATTTTCTAAATGATTCCATAGTGAACAAACCCATACTTGGTCTATGAAAGTTATCCCAAATGCCTCAATGATTTTTGTTTGATTCTCATTTGATTTGATATATCACATTTGTTTTATTGTTTCTTATTTAAAAAGATCCTTGAATTCACAAAAGACAAATAGATTCAGGGAAAATTTTAGCAAAATAGCATAGTATTCCTCCGGATTTTCTTCTAAACAGAATAGCTCTAAACTTAACACTTTCTTATTCTTTGAGAATTTTATGCATGAATAAAAAGCATTTTGATCATACCCACCCATTCCTCTCTACCCCATCTCCTCCTTGGTTCCCTAAAGATATATATCCCTGGGCTGGAGAGATGGCCTAGTGGTTAAGAGCACCGACTGCTCTTGCAGAAGACCCGGGTTCGATCCCCAGCATCCACATGGCGGCTGAGAACCATCTGTAACTCCAGTTCCAGGGGAGTCCAACACCGTCTTCTGACCTCCGTGGCATTGCATGATACGGGTGCACAAACCTGCATGCAGACAGTACATTCATACACATAGGAAAATAAATTTTAAAAAAAGATATATATCCCTCTCAAATTCCTTTTCTCTTCCAGATAGATGAGAGATAGATGGTAAATAGATGATAGTAGATAGATAGATGATAGATAGATAGATAGATAGATAGAAGAGATAGATAGATGATAGATAGATGATAGAAGATAGGTAGATAGATAAATGATAGATAGATGATAGATAGATAGATAGATAGATAGATAGATAGATAGATAGATAGATAGATAGATCCTACTGAGTCCAGTTAGTGATGCCTGCATGTACATAGCTGAGGGGTGAACACTGGAGCATGGACAACTTACCCAGTGGCTATGTCCCTAAAGAAAAGTAACTCTGCCTTGCCCAGTAGCCATTGACTGCCTGTGGCTAGCTCCTCAGCTAGGAATGGAGCCTTCTGAGATTTTCACCCATCCATGCTGGACTACTGATTGGTTTGACCTACCTTGTGTGGGTCTTGTGCAAATAATCACAGCTGTTGAGCATTCCTGGGTACAGCATGTCTGTCATGTCCATGACTATTTAGCAACAGTCCTCCCTGTCCTCTGGCTCATGGAAATTGAATCAAGATGGATGGCAGTCATTTCCCATCCATGTTATAATATATTATGATATGGGGGCTTATAATACAGAGGTGTTATGTTATTTTCCAATTCAAAATGAAAACAGTCCAAACTCTGTAAGAAAATGTCTGTCTGGGGCTGGAGAGATTGCTCAGTGGTTAAGAACACCAACTGCCCTTGCAGAGGACCCACATGGCAGCTAAAAACCATCAGTAACTCCAGTTCCAGGGGGATCTGACACCCTCTTCTGACCTCTGAGGGCATTGCATGACACAGATGCACTTATATACATGCAGGCAATCACTCATACACATAAAATAAAAAATCGTACATATCTAAAAAAAAAAAAAAAGATGTCAGGTGTGGTGGCACACACCTTTAATCCCAGCATTGGGAGGGCAGAGGCAGGTGGATCTCTGTGATTCAAGGCCAAGCCTGGGAGCTCCAGGCCAGCTGAGACTAAAGGGAGGAACCCTGTCTCAAAATACAAAAAAGAGAAAGAAGAAAGAAAGAATGGAAAGAAACGAAAGAAAGAAAGAAAAAAAAGAAAGAAAGAGAGAGAGAGAGGAGGAGAGACGAGAAGGAGAGAGAGGAGGAGAGAGAGAGAGAAGACGAGAGAGAGAGCGAGAGAGAGATGAGGCTGGCAGACGATGCTAGCAGGTTTAAGAGCGCCGACTGCTCTTGCAGAGGACCCAGGTTCGATCCCCAGCACCCACATGGCAGCTGAGAACCATCTTTAATTCCAGCTCCAGGGGAATCTGAGCGCCCTCTTCTGACCTCCGTGGCCTTGCATGACACGGGTGCACCAAACCTACATGCAGACAGTACATTCATACACATAACAAAATAAATTAAAAAAAATTAAAAAAGATATATATTTAAAAAAAAAACAAAGGAAGGAAGGAAGGAAGGAAGGAGGAAGGAGGGAAGGAAGGAAGCGAAGAAAGGAAGAAAGAAAGAGATGGAGAGAGGGAAGAGAGAGACGAAAGAAAGAAAAGAGAAAGAAAAGAAAGAAGAAAGAACAGAAAAAAGAAAGAAGAGAAAGAAGAAAGAAAGAAGAAAGAAAGAAAGAAAGAGAAAGGAAGGGAGGGAAAATGTCTGACATCAGAATAAGAAATTTTAAAAAACTTTTTATTTAATTGGTACAAATCTTATCTTCAAAAAATCCAGATCTTCTTCCTCTTAACCTTGTTGTAGAGCAATAAAGTAATATCCAAAATATTTAGCCACACCTTTAACAGAGGGCTGCTTCTCTTTGCCTGAAAGGGCAGAAAATGTTCACAAACTTTAAATATGAATTATACACATGAATATAAAGGACCACAGGCTATGGTGAATCCCCAGGTCTGACCAATGCATGACACATGTATCCCCAGCAACCACATACTGTCACCCCAACCAGCACATTCACACACACATGCAAATGCATGCACAGCTCTATGATAGCAAAGAACTGGAATTCTCGAAGACAGGAGTTCAGAGTTTGGTTGACCAGACCCTGGGTATGGGTTCATGTGGGAAGATCCAGTTCAAATTACAGGCTAGTTCTCAGCTAGCACCCCTCAGGGTACCATGTGGAAGTCATGGGATTCCTCTGACCCTGCTCCAAGAGGGAGCAAGCAACATGGCCCAGGCACATGATCCTAGGTGGAGCAGCAGTATACAGTGGCTCGAAACTGGGGGGGTCTGTGATTGACTCTGGGAGCTGACGTCATTTTGCTTATAAAAGTGAGTTGCAGCTGGGCGTGGTGGCGCATGCCTTTAATTCTAGCACTTGGGAGGCAGAGGCAGGTGGATCTCTATGAGTTCAAGGCCAGCCTGGTCTACAGAGTGAGTTCCAGGACAGCCAGAGCTACAGGGAGACCCTGTCTCAAAAAGACCAAAAAACAAAAAAAGAAGTGAGTTGCAGCAGGCAATAAAGCCAATTCTCCATTACCATCATTACACAGAATTCCCAGTCGTTATTTTGCGTGCATACAGGCCAAAGCAGGCCTGGATTTCGAGTGTCATCTATCAAATCACCAGCCCAGGTAAACTAGCATGAGGGCAGATGGTACCGTGGGGGTGGATGGAGATTTATCAGGTCACCAGCTGCGGCCAGTAGGTTGAACGAAGGTCCAGCCACCCACTAACCTGAGAAGCTGGCGTGGGGTTTGACGGAGATCTCACTACCTTGTGAAGTAAGTTGCGAGTGATCAACTGACCTCTGCACCAGAGGGGTAAGTTCCCCATAGTGACTGCGGGCGGCCACTGTGGTCCCCTTCCTTTAGCAGGACTGCGCTCTGCCTGCTTGTAGCAAGAGAAGCTCCTACAGGTTCATCTTCACATAGAAAAAAAGGAAAAGCATTTATTTAAAAAGTCTCAAATACTTTAGGGTAAAGACAGTTTTGTCGCTAGTTAACTCAAATTCAATAGTGGCTTGTGTTCGTTAAGTAAATCTATTCTAAATACCATGCTAAACTCTTCTCACAGATAGGTGCAGATAAGGGAGGGTGTTCTAAATAGAATTACAATGTATTGTGCTCAAGTTTGGATCTTCAGTTTATGAAATCCCTAAAATTCAATAAAATATATGTTTTAATAATCCAATGCTGAGAGAGGGTCACAAAGACAGAAATACATGTTTAGGCTAGGGCCTCCACATGCTTATACATGAAGCAATTGCCAAGACAGAGCTGGGCCAATAACTAAGAGCCGGCTTTCATCATATATAGAGTGAGTCTGAAAATTTTGCAAGAGGACTTATCTAGATCATTGTGAGCCTGGGTCTCTGTTGGACTGGACCTCACCAATTAGGCTAGACTGACTGGCCGGCCAGCTCCAGGGGTCTAGACTGACTGGCCAGCCAGCTCCAGGGGTCTCCCTGTCTCAACCTCTCCAGGACTGTGGTTATAAGTGTACATTACCGAGCCTGCCATTTATGTGGGTCATGAGGGTTGGGGGTCTTTGTGCTTACAAGGGAAGCCTTTTACTGACTGAGCCATTCTCCCAGGACTCCCAATTCCCAGTGTTAATGGACAGTATTCTCTCAAACAAAGAAGCCATTGGGAAGGAGGTTGTATTTGGGGGAAACTGTTTATAAGGATGTTGATTGTTCAAATGTTTTCAGTTTAAATTAATTTTCATATCATCTTGATGGGCTGTTATTACCTTCATATATTTATCAAAGAATAGACTGGAACATATTTAACAGTCAAAAAAAAATAAAAATAAATAAAAATAAAAAGTCTCAAATACTTTCAAAATCAAATGCTTGCTTTCTTCCAATTTCAATTCTCTGCAGTTTCTCAAATACAAGACTGAGTTTTCAAGACTACAAAAGCTTGGATGCAGGTTATATAATTTACATGTTGATACAATAAGACAAAGTTTTCCAACTGTAATAGGAGGGATGTGGATCAGACTTACAGAATGTGTTTCAGGATGTATCACTGAAACATCAGAAAGTATTGATAAAAAAAAAAATAGAAAGACATCTTGTACCAGATACTATGTATCCTCCCAAATCATGGGATTTGCCAAGGTTTGCGTCATAATGATTTGGTGGCCTAAATAAAATTTTCTTCAGTGCTGTGAGGAGAGAAGAAGAAGAAGAAGAAGAAGAAGAAGAAGAAGAAGAAGAAGAAGAAGGAGGAGGAGGAGGAGGAGGAGGAGGAGGAGGAGGGAAGAGGAGGAGGAGAAGGAGGAGGAACAAGATGAAATGGAGGAGGAAGAAGAGGAAGAAGAGGAGGAAATGAAGGAGGAAGAGGAGGAAACAGGAGGAAGAGCTTGGACGTGTAGGGGCTGGGTTTTGGGGGCTTTAAAATTTTTTTTTTTGGTGTTTTTGAGACAGGGTCTCCCTGTAGCCCCAGCTGTCCTGGAACTCTTTCTGTAGACCAGGCTGGCCTTGAACTCACAGAAATCTGCCTGCCTCTGCCTCCCAAGTGCTAGGATTAAAGGCGTGCACCACCACGCCCAGCTGGCTTTTAATTTTTAATAGCCTACATAATGAAGTCTATTTTGTCCCTCCTTAACTAAGCTTCAAATATGAAGGGTTCTTTTCTCACCAAAAAACTATAATTGCTTCAGGAGCTGCCATAGTTGATATTCAATGTGTAGTCTAAACAAGTAGAAGTTACTTAAAAGGAATAACATACATATGTGTGTACGTATATGTGTGTATGTACATTCACATATACATATGCATCTCATCACCAGATCAGGACAGAATGTCATCCTATATTTGAGTTTAGAGAATGGGGCAGATTCGTTTGTCTTTCTGATTGGTTTTACATCCCCTAGGATCATAGAAAACATCTATGGGTGACTGATGTGACAGGTAGCTTACAAGTACAGCACAACTTTTTAAATTTCTCAGCCTCTGCAAAGCCAGGCTGGCTCTTTTTCATCTTTTCTTGACATTTTGCTCCTAAAATTAGCTTTTTGATGAGAAAATTGCTGTGAGTCATTCCAGAGCTAGTTAGAGGTAAGGCAAATGCCTGCGACTGAAATTGAGTTGATTCTCCTTCGCTGTGCTGATTACACTTGGTAATTGGACATTGGAATTAAGCCCTGCCGTGACCTTTCACAGCAAGAAGAGAGAAGCTCTATTCAATTTGCAGGAATTCTTTTCTATATTTAAAGCACTTTTCTGAATGAAGTAATTTACTATTCTTTTTAATGAGCAATACCAAACAACCTGCTTTTCATGTTGTCCTCTAGTTTTATTCAATAACTCTGTTCTTAAATCAATAAAAACCAATCTGTTTCTTGCTTTTGTATCAACTTTGGGTCTGCTCACAACTTTCCATGGTTTATAGAAGTTGCTAGAACCAGCCTCGATGAGTGGAAAGCATGACTTACTTCCCCCTCTATTGCCTTTTCTGCTTCCCCTGAGAGTCTCCCACTCCCTCCAGTCAGTCCTGTCTAATGCGACTTCCATGAGCACTTATTCTTTAGGGCTCATGTATTAATGGGGATAAAACAAGGAATTCCTGCACACAATTCTTCTTTTTTCTTAAAGATTTATTTCTTTGTATGTGTGTGTGCCTGACTGTGTGTGTGTGAGCGCGCACGCACACATGTGTGTGTGTGTGTTTTTGTGTGTGTCTGTGTGTGTGTGTGTGTGCGCACGCGCGCACGTGAGTGCATGGGGTCTGTTGGGCATAGGGCTGAGAAGTGGTCAGGTGCCCTGGAACTGGAGTTATAGACAGTTGTGAGCTGACCCATGTGGATGTTGGGAACAAAAGCCAAAGCAGGAACCTCTCATAACCACTGACCATCACCTCTTCAACTCCCATTTCTTCCATCCTTTCTGGCAGTCTTGGTTTCATTTCTATTACTGTGATAAAATAGCCTGACCAAAAGCAACTCTAAGTAGGAAAAGGTTTATTTTCACTTATATTTCTAGGTAACAGTCCATCATTTGTGGGAGGTCAAGGCACGAACTCAGCTAGTCATATCACATGCGGTCAAGAACAGAGACAAACCCAGTGGACGCATTCCATCCATGCCGTCTGCTTGTTTCCACCACTGTCCTCACTCATCTACATCACATGTGCCCTGCCCAGGGAATAGTGCTGTCCAGAACACAATGAGTCAGAATAAATAATTAACAGTGGGGACAGTTGCCCACAGACACCCCCGCAGGTCAACGTGATCCAGACAATTCTGCAATTGAGATTCCCCTCTCAGGTTTCTCCAGGCTGTGTTAAGGCAACACCCAAAAACATCACGCTGGTATTATACACATCATCTTGTTTGCTCACTTTATCATTCAGCGAATAGCTATTGGTAATTGCACTACATTCAGCCATAACTATGCACTTAAATAAAATACAACATTGCTCAAAACAGGAGGAAAAAATCTTGAGCATCATAAAATTTATATCAAATGGCATAAACAATAATGAAAATAAGCAATTTGGGAAAATAAACATAGAAAACTAAGTGCCGATATCTGAAAAAGAATGTGGACTTGGGATTTACTAAGAGCTTTTAGAATGAAGATCTGAACTACATTTGAACATGACAAAATGCAGACACATCATAGAAATACAATATTGCCTAAACAGGGATTCCAGCAGGGATTCAAGCAACCAGGAAAGTTGAACACTGGGGCACAGATCTGGGCTCAAGGTATCATCAGGCTACATTCCATAGGATTGTATTTAAAGCCTTGAGACTGAATAACCATGACAAGAAGGAGGAGGGATACACAACGGAAAATGTCTAAAAATTGAGCCAATGCACATCAACTCTTAAATGCCAAGAACATAAGGAAAGTGAGGAAACCAGATGTGTCTCTGGGGGCAGAGGCAACCCCATTAAATGATGCCAAAATTTGGACTAGAACCAGGTAATTGACTGGCAATTTTATAAACATGGAATAGACATATAGGAACCATCATTCTGCAGTCATCTGTCATGGATATAATCCCATCAAAGCCAACATTTCAATTAGGACAACCCCAATAGTTAAGAGAATGGGCTTTAGAGTCAGACAACCCTGGGTCAACATTCCACCAGTCCAGTTATTTCTGAGCAGCAGGACTTTGGATAAGTTTCAGTTCCTTCCTTTGTGAAATAGGAATACTTTTAAAATCCTGGGCATGGTGGCACAGGCCTTTAATCCCAGCACTTGGGAGGCACAGGCAGGCGGATCTCTGTGAGTTCAAGGCCAGCCTGGACTACATACCGAGTTCCAGGACAGTTGGAGCTACAGGGAGACCCTGTCTCAAAAAAGACCAAAAAAAAAAAAATCTCACTTTAATGGGCTCCTGACCATATCCCAAGGATAGCTGGACATAGCTTTTCTTAATTAGAGATCATTATATCACCCATTTGACACAAGAACATCCCCTCAGAGATTTAGGGACAGAGACAAAGAAGCCATGTGCCATGGGCAGTCTGAGCTGGCCCAAGGACTCCAGCCTCTTATTTACATGTGCATTGAATGTGATCCTTTCCTCTCCCTTTCTCTCTCTCTCTCTCTCTCTCTCTCTCTCTCTCTCTCTCTCTCTCTCTCTCTCGTTAGTAGAAATTTTCAAACCCAGGGCCTTGCATGTATCATGCAAGCATTTCACTAGTCAGCTATGACTGCAGATGCTCTCCATGAATGTGTGCTAGACAGAAATGTGGTTATAGCAAAACTAAAAGAAAATCTGATGGGAGAAGTTCAAACATTGTTTAGAAGCATTTAATACTGCTGTCATTAGCATGACAAAATATCTGGAGTTTGAGCAAAGTTCAAAATCACATACTATGTATGCCCTGTGAAATCCATTAATTCTGAGTTTTAATTCTTTGATTTGAAACACGGAGTTGTTTTTCAGAAATGTGAAGCACCTGACAGCTCTAGTTTGCTCTGAGGAACATGTGCTTCTCACACATGAAATTTAATTTCCAAATAATTTCACACAGAATTCAAGTTGAGAATGCGCTTATAAGGTGCTACACAAGATACAAGTTTTAGTAGTTAATAAGAAAGTCTTGAGAAGTTATATCCTAAGTTAAAATAAAGATAAGAGGGAATAATATACCGTAAAATGACAATAACGATGGTAGCAATGAAAGCTGCAGTCTAGGACCAAGAAAATGACCAGAGTAGAGTACTTCCCTTGAATGCCTGCCACCAAGTCTGACATGCTGAGTTTTATCCTCAAGACTCTCATGTGGAAAGAGAAAACCAATTCCAGGAAGTAGTCCTCTGACCTCCCAGGTGTGCTGTGTCATGCATGCAATCATACACAGAAATAATCAATCAATCACTAGAGTTAGCGTCACAGCACCACAGAGGGGAAGAAACAGTTCAGTCTTCAGAAAAGCATATTTTCAAACTAAATGTACAATTCAAAATCAAGTCAAGGACAAGAATTTGGCACCAGTTTTCAATAATGACTTTTGTTCCAACTCATTAAAATGCCTTTGACTCTTTGGGAATGTTAAACTTGGTGTGCTTCAAGCCACGGAGTTCATCTCTAAACCTAAAGCATAAAGAATGAATGCTGGCTAGACTGAAGGGACCTGATAAGAGAGTACAAGAGTTAAACTGGCAAGCTGAAAAATAAAGATAAACTACGTTTACAAATCAAATTTTGACTGTTCTGTAAATGCCAGGTTCTATTTAGAATTATGAAATCCCCAGAACTACCACAAGGGGGTACTGCTGGGAAATCAACACCAACTCAGGCTTGGCCACTGAGGTAACAGAAAGGCTCCTCCTGTTCCCAGCCTCCAAGGACTTCTTGAGTGGCGAGGTTTTTCAAAGAGGAATATGTGCAAGAATAGACATCGAGAAACAGAGCTTCGGAAACAGAAGCACATTATCAAGAGACAAGCAGAAGGGAACATCAGGACCGTGCTTTCCCTGGTCCTATTTTCTATTTATTTATTTATTTATTTATTTATTTATTTTTATTTATTTATTTAAAAAACCAGCCTCTGCATCTTTTTCAAGAGAGCATCAAACCTGGGATATGTTTACTCTCCATTCGCTTGGGGAACAACCCACTTTGAAAAACCAGCTGTCCTAGACAAGTCCTCCAGGGGACCCTCACCACCTACTGGCAGCCTACCACATACTGCCTGTCACTGCAGTTAAAAGTGCTGTCTTTTCACATCACATTCTCAAGGGCTAAGAGGAAAACAAAAGCAAACAAACAAAAGCCCTCACTCCTGGATGTATAAAATGCAAATCGAGTTTTGAAATTCACTGTCAGGCTTTGTTGTATTCAGAATTAATTCCACTATTTTTAACTTCTCTCCAATGAAGTCACCAAAGAAAGAATCTCTGAAACTTCAGGACTGAAAGTTTTAAGCAGCTGTATAATTTAGCTTAAAAGCTTTCTCTTTTGAGTGACAATTAAAAAAAAAAAAAAAAAGCTTCTCTCAGAGTTTTAGGCTTTTGTCTTTTCCATAAAATTGATATGATGCGCAATCCCCTGAGATTCAATTATTTTTCAATAATTACTTTCAAAATGAATGACAAAAGTTGTTTTCTTCAATCTTGCTAGCCTAGCCAGCTATGTGCAAATCATCTAGAGCCTAAATTCTTGCGGTACTTCCTAAAATGTGTGACATAGCCAAGCATAAAATACAAACCAGTGATCAGTTCCTTCCCAGGCCTTCAACATGCATTCTTTGGGGGTGAATATATCTTTCTTTTGCGTGCATACACACAATAATGGCTTTATCCATAGATGAATTACTGCCTTTAGGTTATAATGGAGAATTGGAAAGGATCTCCCATCTGAGGATGGCAATCCATAGTGATGTCCAGTGTTCCCTGCTGGGAAGTCCCTACCTGTGAGGTACTCTGTGGGCCCTGAGGAGTTGAAGAAGATGGATAACCATGGTCTTTAACTACAGTACTTTAGATATACACTGAACTTATACCTAGAGACTATGTTAATAACTAATGCATACTTTATAGTTAACCTTCATAAAAAATTGAATAGTGTCTCTCCCAAAATGCTATGTCCAAGTCCCAAACATGCAAACATGGCCTTATTTGAAACAGGGTCTTAGTAGTTCTAACACAGACTCTTAGGGTGAGTTCAACCTTGATTTCGAGTGAGTGATCCTAAGACCAGTGGCTGGCATCTTCATGAGAGAAAAGACAGAGGACTAACAGATACTCACACAGAGACACATAAAGAGGGCACAGTCCAGGGACCAGGCTACCAGGCAAGAAATATTGCAGTAGCCACCAGAAGCCCAGGGCGAGGAGGCATAGAACATTGTAGGAGTTCCAAGTGGAATGGACCTGTTGACTGCTGGATTTTGGACAAAGGGCCTCCAGCATGAGATAATAATTCTGTTGCTTCGAGCCTTTCTGTCTGTAGTGATTTGTTATGACAACTCAAGAAACTAATGTAGCTGATATGTTCAAATCAAGTCTGGGCACCAAATTTCCAATGTCCTCCTCTCTAAACCATAGTTCCTAGCATTTACCTCAGAGAGAATTTTATTTAGTGATTTCAGCAGTCATTCTTCACACTTCACTTCTTCCAACTTATGTGACTGTGTGAGCCACTACTTTCTAGTGCCAGGATAAGAGATCTTACGCACAGGTGTAAATCGCCTATGCCAACATCTCATTATGATTGTCATAGGAACTGAGTGGCAGTCTGAACAGGAAACTCTCACTAAAAGGTAAATAGAAGTGGGTCTTGAAACTGTGTTCCCAGCCACACCCATTACAGGAAAGGGAAAATCACCTGGAACATAGTTGCCTCAGGACAGAAACCAAAAATAGATTTGAAAGAATGTGTGATGTCCCTAAGAACCTCCAGGACTGAGTGGAGAGGAAGATGAACTGTAAAGCTAGTGACAAGTCTGCAGAGCCACACGAAAGAAGACATCAAAGTCTGTGAGCACAGGAGTAACTCACCCAAAGGGGAGGTTGGGTGAGTTAGAAAGACTACTCCAGCCTACAGCAGCAGATCCAGGCTCCTCAACCCTTTTCTTCCAAACCTTTGCTGGCTGGTGCTGCTGTGATGGACAATAGGAATAAATTTCTGGAAAACAAAATGGGCAAAATAAAGATGATAAAAGTTCAGGCCAGCTTTTTATTCTTAGATTAGAATGAACACAAAATTACTCTGTCAGATTTTCAGAAACATTTTCAAACTCTTACTCTTAGTTTCTTCATTATCAGAGTGTTGGAAACAGCTGGTCCAGTAGACATCGCACAGGTGGAAAGAGTTTGGAAGAGAGGATGGTCTAGAAGAGAGAACAGAGGCTGAGTGGAAACAGAGACGGCACCAGGAAGGAGACTGCAGTCCACAAGGAAGCGAAAGACACAGGCAGAGAAAATGCAGGTGAGCAGGAATGTCCCTGGGGTACTGTGAAAATGAACTGAGAGAGTGGAAATATGCTTTCGCTAAATAGAGAACAGCACCCTCCCCTTTAGGCCCTTGCTGTGGGAAAGTCTTCTGTTAGGAACATGCTTCTTTTATAAAACAAACAAGGGAGAACTGTAAGAATGACTTCTGTAACACTCTCTTGTTCCGATGTCTTGTAAACAAGCTTACAAGGCCTTGGGTTCCACTTGTAAACTAAATATATAGCTTCAACCCCTTATGAACCGCCTTTTCCCTCAACTAAGAATGTTATTCTCTCTCTCTCTCTCTCTCTCTCTCTCTCTCTCTCTCTCTCTCTCTCTCTCTCTCTCTCTCTGTGTGTGTGTGTGTGTGTGTATGTGTGTGTTGTGAGAATATTAAGCTGTGGGGGCTAGAGCTGCAGAGAGATGCCTCATTGGTTAAGAGTACTGGCTAGTACCCAGGTTCAGTTCCCAGCACCCACATGACAGCTAACAATCATCTGTAACTCCAGTTCCCAGGGAAATACAACGCACTCTTCTGACCTCCATAGGTATTGCACAGCACAGATGCACTTACATACATGCAGGCAATATACTCATACACATAAAATAAAAATAAAATACATTTTTAAAGTCAGAGTACATTTTAAAAGTCAGAGAATATCAAGCTGCAAGTGACAAGTATTAGAAGCAACAGGATCATGCCCTTTGTGTTGCAAACAACAGGTGGGGTTAGATTGACAACATCTGTTTGTGGTTGAGTGCTGTCCTAGATAAGCAGGGGTCAGAAGGGACACAATTGTCTGATAAGACGGTTCTGCTTTTGCTTCCCCATCTAGATGAATGAGGTTAATAAAGAGAGAGCAAGGCCTTTGTTTGTTTGCATGCACAGTACTGGAGGAAATCTGAAGGAACAAGTTCTCAGAAGAATTCCTGCCCCACTCTTAGCTGAAATAGATGCTAAGACCCAGGCTGCTTTTGTTCAGGTACCACCATGACGCAGCATCACACCACCACACTTTCTGGCGTAAATAAATTGATAGTATTGGTAGAAATGGAAAGAAACCAGGAAAAAGTACAATATTAGAGAGAAATAACTGCATCCGAGCATGACCTCACTGAGGGCGGCAGCTGTTGCACTTGAGAGCCTTACACACCACTGGGGAGCGCTATTTTTCCCCCTCCAGCAATTGACCAATTGGTCTTTTTCTAAGCATTGTCTTGGTGAGTTAGGATTAAACTATCCACACTATTATGGTAAATTTTTTAGCTAAAAATAAATATAACGATAGGGAAATTATTAGAAGAAAAACTAGTAATAAAAATACAAATAAATAACTTAATGAGTTATCCTGGCCACAAGAGGTCAGTATTGCTTCAATGCAAAATTATCCTAAAGCCCTTGGGGGAGCAGGATATAAGGTTCTTTAAAAAAAACGATTATATTTCCTTATAAATCAAAGGTTAGTTTGGGATATATCTGATTTTTTTACTCTACTGAGTGACAGATGGTTACAGCATGTGAAAAAATATCAACTTGTTAAAAATATATTTCATGTAAAAATGAACTTGGATCCCTCACATTCAGAAGCAGTATTTGTAATTGAGAAGAAAATTATGTATATATTTTATATATTAATGTAAAGATTTGTTTTATAAATTCATAGTCTAAGGTATATAGTTAAATATTGTATTGTATTTATATATCTAATACTTTGTATATAGAATTATATATGTATATATGAACACATATGTTCAACTCAGAGCTCAGTGCCAAAAGAATAGCAACCATCCCTTCAGTTACTCGCTCTGTAACAAGAAATCAGACAGACATGACACCTTTTTTTAAAAGTAGAAAAATAAGAAATGAAGGCTGTACTATAGATGATGATGGAAGTAGTATCATGGGTGATTGCCATGCCTTCCATCTAAGACTGAAAGAATTGGCAAAGACATGACAAGAAAGTTGGAGTCGGGAGCAATGTGAATATAGGGGTGGAAATTTCCTGTTATGGTCAGTTTGGGGATATGCTGATTAGAATCATCCCTTTTGCCCAAGTTTTAGTCTTATTTGAAACTTTTTTTTTAATGAAACATTCTAATATTCATGTGTTGACTCAGCCCTTGTGGAGCTGGATTACATGACTAAGCAATTTCTGGATGGGTGATACCGGTTGATAAACACTCTGAGAAAGCAGGACAGAGTGACCTGAAAAGGTGTCTGTCTCACGTCTAGGTGACACCTGAGGTCCATACAAGCCAAGAACAGCAGGTTTGGACCTCGGCTCCTAGAACCCATGGCCGATGTGCCTGCCGCACACTGAGAGAGAGAGAAGGAGAATTCTGGGTATCCAGGGGTTTGGATTCCATCCCCAGTGCAATGAGAAACCACGGAATGAGGCTGGGATCATCGGTTACATCAACACTAAAGATGAAAAACCTGTTCTGGCTGCTGTGTCAGTGAGCAGGTGGCGAAACAGCAAGCGTGGGAGCAGGAAAACCACCCGGCATTAGCTACTTAATGGAGCTGTTTGAGAGAGCGATGTCAGAACGCGCAGGTCTGATTGGTGGATCAGATCCAAGTCAGTAGTTCTTCTGTGCCTGTATGAGTGTGTGTGTGTGTGTGTGTGTGTGTGTGTGTATGTGTGTTGTGGTCTGTATGTTATGGATATGTGTTTGTATGGTATGTGGTGGGTGGAGAATATGTAATATGTGTGATGTGTGTGTAGTGTGTATGTAGTGTGTGTATGTGTGATGTGTTTTATGTGAAGTACAGGTAAAATCTGTGGTGTGTGTTATGTGAGGTACATGTGATACATGTGGTGTGTGTGGTTATGTGTGTATGTAGTGTGTATAAGTGACGTGTGTGTGTGGTTTGTGTGG
>VZQC01014580.1:1922377-1932883 GCA_009823505.1 Rhizomys pruinosus | reverse complement strand
CTCCAGTTCCAGGGGAATCCGAGACCCTCTTCTGACCTCCGCGGCATTGCACGACACGGGTGCACAAACCTACATGCAGACAGCACATTCATACACATACAAAAAAAAATAAATAAAATTTAAAAAAAATAAATAAATTTAAAAAAAATTAAAGTTTAATAAAGAAAAGATTAAAAGATGATTATTCCGTTGACATTGACTTTATATCCATTGCTCAAAGTTTCTGTTGAGTATTTTTCCCTTTGAATTATTCATAGGAAATGAGTATACTGAATCCAAAAAATTCACCCGTAAATCTATAAATTAAGTCAAAATTAAGTTTCATTGAGCATTTCAATACCACACAAACACTGATAAGAGAGTCTGCTCAGCCTGACAACTGTTGTGAGAAATGATGGGTATGTGGATCTGTTATATCTTAATAAGGGCAAGAGCTCAAAAACTGTCAGCAGGCAAAGTATGATCCTGGACTTTCTAATAAAAATGCAGTTGTCTTTTCAGGCTGTCTTCTACATGGAAGAACCAGATCACAAACTCTTGTGTGTAGAATCTGGAATTTTTCTGGTGGGTGCCAAGAAGATAGTGTCCATGTGCAGAATTTGGAAGTGAATCTAGTCTACAATTAAAAGGCAGTTGTTTACACTGGCTGCTGTTTCCCTTGTTTACACTGGCTGCTGTTTCCCTACGCAATCTCTAGAGTGTGAAGGCCATGGAGTGAGCTACACCATCTACTAAACACACTATTGCCAGATCTGTTCCCAAAGTGTCTCTGCCTGTAGGGTAGCTTGTCCTCATGGCCTCCTGGGTTCTACACAATGGCCCAAGTCTTTGCTTTTCCAAGACTACAGAGAACTTACCAGGAAAAAAGAGAAACTATAAAATAACTAATTATGATTTTTCTTTTTGTGATTCACCTGTTACATTTTATTATGGCAGTAGACCTTATGATTGGCATATAATAAAAGTATCATATAATATTAGCATTTATATTTTGCTGGATAGTGTCAACTTGACACTCCTGGATTGAAGGAGCCCCAACTGGGGAATTGCCTCCATTGGGCTGGTCTGTGACCATGTCTTTGGGAGAATTTTCTTGATTGTTGATTGATATGGGAGGGCCCAGCCCACTGTGGGCGGAGCCACCCCTGAGCAGGTGGTTCTGTGCTGTATACAAAAGCAAGATGAGCATGGGCCAGGGAAGCAAGCCAGTAAGAAGCATTGCTTCGTGGCCTGTGGTTCTTAGTTTTTGCTTCTGCTCCTGCCTCTAGATTTCTGCCTAGTTCCTACCTTGAGCTCCTTAAGTGATAAACTGTGACCTGGGAGATATAAGACAAATAAACCCTTTCCTCCCCAAGTTGAAATTGGTCAGTGTTTTGTCATAGCAATTGAAGAGAAACTAGAACAATATTATAGAACAATATTATGTTGCTGGTTGTAAAACAAAGAAACAAGTACCAAAGTCTGATCATTTCTTGTTTATTTATGGCTGTTTGGGGATGGTGAGATGGCCTAACATTTAACAGTGTTTTCTATTAGAACCTGATCATTTGAGGCCTAGAAACCATGGTACAAGAGGAGCGCTGACTCCTGAAACTTGTCCTTTGACCTCCACATGCTCCCACACTATCCCCCCACAACACACACAAACACACACACACACACACACACACACAACACACACATACATGATAAATAAATAAATAAAGCTATCTTGACTTAATCTCTCCTTCCATCTAACATCCTAAGGTGTGGGTCAAGGCATGAGAATTTTATGCTTTTCTAGGTGATTAGACTGCATACCTTTATTTCAATATTACTGCATTTGCTTTGATGGCTATTAGAGAACCAACATTGGTAGCAATCAAGTAAATATAGCTTATTTAAACTTATAGATTCTAAAAGAAGACTATTCTTTTAATTCACCAAGCTAAAAAAAAAAATGCAAATAAATCGGGGACAGAGACTCAGCCATCTGGCGAGAGATGACCTGAGTGGCATTACAACACGGGGCTGGCTCCCAACAAACCTAGGTCAGCACTCAGTGGATCTGAAACAACACCCAGCGGGCCCAGCTCTTCCTCCCAATTGAACCAACAGAGTAGCCTAGCCTAGACAGGTCCACACAGGTAATCTGAACCCATCAGAACTCTGGGAACACCCACCAGAGTTTCTGGGTCCAGGAAAGTCAGCACAAGTAAGCTGAACCTGGTGGAACTGCAAGACCACCAGACAGAGCACCCAGGAGAGTGGCCTGGCCCAGGCAAGCCTGAGCAAGCAAGTGGAGCCAAGTGGCCCAACCCCTGCAGGCCACTGCAGAAGCTTAAAGCCAGACCAGGGGATCTAGTAGACCCTTATCAGGTGCAGTAGGCCTTTAACACAGCAAAGAAACACTTGAGTTTTGCATCAGAATACAAACAAAACAAATCCATATGCCAAAAGCACAGCAAAAAAGCATGGGAACTACAAATAATAAATCCCCACCAAACTCTACCAGTCTTAAGGAAGACTGCTAAAATGAGATCTCCCTGGAAGTAACCCAGGACTCAGATATTAAAAGAACAATCATAGACATATTCAAAGAAATCAAGGAATATAAAGAACACACAGACAAGCAAATCAAAGAACTAAAGGGAGAAAATAACAAACTCCGGAAGGAAGTAGAAATACTGAAGAGATCCCAGACTGAAAGGAAAAAGGAAACTGACCACACACACAAAGAACTAGAAGGAAAGAATGACAAACTCCAGAAGGAAGTGGAAATACTAAAGAAATCACAGGATGAAATGAAAAAGGAAATCAAACGCTCATCCAGACAACAGGAAAGGACAGGAGAAAGCCTCAGTAACAGAATAGAGGAAGCAGAAAATAGACTATCAAGACTGAAAGACAACATGGAAGAACTAGAATGCTCAAGCCAACGCTTGTGAAAAATTTTAAAAACACACAAGAGTGGAATAATCAAGAAATGTGGGACCATGAAAAGACCAAACCTCTGCATCATAGGGCTGGAGGAAGGAGAAGAATACCAAGAAAACAGTATTGACCAGATCTTCAAGAGAATTATAGAAGAAAATTCCCCAAATTGAATAAAGACAAACCCATACAAATACAAGAAGCACATAGAACACCAAATAGACAAGATCAGAAAATAAATTCCCCATGCCATATCATAGCTAGAATGCTAGACACTCAAAACAAAGACAATACTGAAAGCCTCAAGAGAAAACAAGTTACATGTAAAGGGAAATCCATCAGAATTACAGCTGACAAGTAAACAATGAAAGCCAGAAGAACATGGACTAAAGTATTCCCAGTACTAACTGACTATAGATGCCAACCTGGGTTACTTTACTCAGCAAAAATGTCGACTATAGTTGAAGAGAAAGAAAAAATCTTTCATTACATAAGCAAGATGAAAGAATACACATCCAGAAAACCAACCCTTCACAACATGCTCAAAGCAATTCGAAGGACAGAGGAAAGGAGAAACTATCCCCAAGCAGCTAGAGAGAGTAATTAATGAAATGAAAGTATAACTGTGGGAATACAAACTTAGTCCAAGAATGCACACAGAAAATAAATTGAAAGGAATATACATCTTTCAATAATAACTTTAAATATTAATAGTCTGAACTCCCCAATCAAGAGACACAGACTGGGAGAATGGATTAAGAAACTGAATCTATCTTTTCCTGTCTACAAAAAACCCATCTCACCTTCAAGGATAGATACCAGCTTAAGTAGAAAGGATGGAAAAAAATATTCCAAGCAAATGGTACCAAAAGGGAAGCACAAGTGCTATTCTAATGTCAGACAAAATAGACTTCAGAGTAAAACTAATCAGAAGAGACAAAGAGGGTCACTACATTCTTATCAAAGGAACAATTGATTATGAAGATTTCACAATAATGAATATATATGCACCAAACTCCAGTGCACAGAACATAATAAGAACAATTCTGCAGGACCTCAAGGCACAGATTAATCCCAGCATACTAATAGTGGGGGACTTCAATAAACCAATGAGTCATTTGGACAGATCAACTGGAAAAAAAATTAAAGAGACATTGGAACTGAATAATATGATGCACCAAATGGACCTAACAGACATCTACCAAATATTCCACAAGAACACCAAAGAATATACCTTTTATTCAGCACCCCATGGAACATTCTCCAAAATAAACCTCTGGGACACAGAAAAAAATCCTCAACAAATACAAAAGGATTGAAATAATGCTATGCATTCTATCAGACCACAATGCAATAAAGTTTATTAGCAGCACCACAAGTAGCCCTACTATCTACAAGAACACATGGAAACTAAACAACACACTCCTGAATAATGAATGGGTCAGGGAAGAAATAAATCAAAGCATTCCTGGAACTAAATGAAAAAGATAATACAACACAACAAAACCTATGGGATATTTTAAAAGCAGTCTTAAGAGGGAAATGTATAGCCCTAAGTGCCTACATTTAAAAAAAAAGAGCACAAATAAACTAACACTACATTTAAAAACACTTGAGAGACAACAAATGAACCCCAAATCCAACAGACAGGAAGAAATAACAAAAATTATAGCAGAAATCAGTGAAATAGAAACAAAGAAAACAATACAAAGAATGAATACAAAAGCTGGTTGGTTGAAAGGATTAACAAGATAGACAGACCTCCAGTCCAGTTAAGCAAAAGAAAGAAGGAGCAACTCCAAATCAATAAAATTCAAGATGAAAAGGGAAACATAAGAACAGACAACACAAAGATCTAGACAATCATACGAGAATACACCAAAAGCCTATACTCTACTAAAACCTAAAAAACCTAAGAGAAATGGATGAATATCTGAAATCCTAGAAATCACCAAAGCTTAAGCAGATCCATAGCATATGAGGAAATTGAAACAGTAATTCAAAAACCCCCAACCAAAAAAGCCCAGGCCCAGATGGATTTAGACCAGAATTCTATAAAACATTTAAAGAGGACTAACAACCATTATTACTCAAACTGTTGAAAAGGATAGAAACAGAGGGAAATCTCCCAAATTCCCTCTATGAAGCCAGCATCACTCTAATACCAAAACCAGGCAAAGACACAAAAAAGAAAACTATAGACTCATCTCATTAATGAACATAGATGCAAAAATTCTCAACAAAATACTTGCAAACTGCATATAGCCACACATCAAAAAGATCATCCATCATGACCAAGTTGGATTCATACCTGAGATGCAGGGATGGATCAACATACATAAATCAGTAAATATCATAAACACATAAATGGGCTGAAAGACAAAAACCACATGGTCATCTCAATTGATGCAGAAAAAGCCTTTGACAAAATCTACTATGCCTTAGTGTTTAAAGTCCTAGATAGCATGGGACTGGAGGGAGTATTCCTCAACATAATCAAATCCATATACAACAAACCAACAGCCAACATTATCCTAAATGGGGAAAAATTAGAAGCAATCCCCTTAAAAGTCAGGAACCTGGCAAGGCTCCCCCCATCTCCACTCCTCTTGAATATAGTTCTTGAAATGCTTGCTGAGCAATAAGACCAGAAAGAGAAATTAAAGGAGTACTAATTGGAAAAGAGGAAGTCAAACTATCCCTTTTTGTAGATGATATGATAGTTTACCTAAGGGATGCTAAAAACTCCACAAGAAAACTCCTAGAAATGATTAAGAGTTTCAGTAAAGTGGCAGGATACAAAATTAACCTAGGAAAAAATCAGTATCCTTTCTTTATACCAACAACAAGCAATTGGAGAAGGGATACAAGGAGATCTTCCTACTCACAATAGCCTCAAAAAAATAATAAAATACTTAGGAACAAACCTAACCAAAGACAACAAAGATCTCTACAATGAAAATTTTAAACCCCTGAAGGAAATTGAAGAAGACACCAGAAGATGGAAAGACCTCCCATGCCCAAGGGTTAGAAAAATTAATATAGTAAAATGTCCATCCTACCAAAACTAATATACAGATTCAATGCAATCCAAATTAAAATCCCCATGAGTTTCTTCACAGACTTAGAAAAAAATCCTCAAGTTCATATTGAAAAACAAAAGACCCCAAATAGCCAAAGCAACCCTGAGCAAAAAGAGCAATACAGGGGGGATCACTATACCAGACTTCAAAGTATATTACAGGGGTATAGTCATAAAAACAGCCTGGTACTGGCACAAAAACAGACCTGTTGACCAATGGAACAAAACTGAAGATCCAAACTTGAGCACACACAATTTCAGCTACCTCACATTTGTCAAAGGGGCCAAAAAGTCTCAACAGAGGGAAAGTCAGCATCTTCAGCAAATGGTGTTGGCAAAACTGTATCACCACTTGTAGAAGAATAAAATTAGACCTCTCACCCTGTACAAAAATCAACTCCAAATGGATCAAACACCTCAACATGAAACCTGAAACTCTGAAGGTGATAGAAGAAAACATCAGCAGCAACCTACAAGACATAGGCATAGGAAAAGACTTTCTTTTTTTAATTTTTTTTTATTATTTATTTTTGTATGTGTATGAATGTATTGTCTGCATGCAGGTCTGTGCACCTGTGCCATGCAATGCCGTGGAGGTCAGAAGAGGGTCTCAGATTCCCCTGGAACTGGAGTTCTCCTGGAATTGGAGTTACAGATGGTTCTTGGCCGCCATGTGGGTGCTAGGGATCAAACCCAGGTCCTCTGCAAGAGTGTTGGCACTCTTAACCACTAGGCTATCTCTCCAGCCCCAGGAAAAGACTTTCTAAATCAGACAGCAACTGCACAGGAAATAAGGTCAGCAATTGACAAGTCGAACCTCATTAAACTCAAAAGCTTCTGTACAGTGAAAGAAACAATAAATGAACTGAAGAGAAAACCCACAGAGAGGAGACCTTCACACCTGATAGATCTGACAGAGCATTAACTTCCAGAACATATAAACTACTCAAAAAAAACCCAAAGAACTAAAAAAAACAAATGAATTCACAGTCAAAGATTGGCGTAAAGGCTGACAGAGATTTTCAGACAAGTGAAGGAATAGAGATGGCTTGAAAACGATCTTAAAAAAGTTCAAACATTGCTTAATAATTAGGAAAATGCAATTTAAAACCACACTTAAGATGTCAATCTCACTCTGATAAGACCTGGCTAGGATCAAGAAAACAAATGATACCGAATGCTGGAGAGGTTGTGTGGGAAAGGAGAACACAGTCAATCCACTGCTGGTAGGAATGCCAAACTCATACAACCCCTATGGAGGGAGAGTACTCCTACAGTGTGGAGAACTCTTTTTTTTTTTTTTTTTTGGTCTTTTTTGAGACAAGGGTCTCCCTGTAGCCCCAGCACCCTGGGTCCTTGACTCACTCTGTAGAACCAGGCTGGCCTTGAACTCACAAATCACCTGCCTCTGTCTCCCAAAGTGCTAGGATTAAAGGATGTGTGCCACCGAACGCCCAGCTGAGAACCTTTAAAGATTCAAAATGTGCCTACAACCTGACCCAGCCACACCCCCTGGGTATAATACCCACAAGACTCATCCTATTCACAAAGATACATGCACATACATCTATGTTTATTGCAGCTTCTTCACAATAGCAAAAGCTGAAAAAGTAACCCAAGTATCCTTTCAAAAAGAGGAAGTTAAAGAAAAATAAAATGTGGGTGTTGTGGAAGCGGGTGTGGCGACAGTCCCAAGATGGCGCCCGGGACTTTAGCCTAGTCTTATGACTCACACCTGAGTCTTATGACTAAACACCTGATTCCCTTCTACCTCAAAGTAAAGCCACGTCCACCGTTAGAGCTGCACAGGTGCACCCTGTATACAAAATCAGGCCAGATGATACCAATAGACTGAGGCCACGCAACTTGGGCTGGGAAGGTGGTGCGGGAGAGGGATAGAGGGACTTTCTGGTCTTGGGAGGGCGGAGAAGAAACAAGAAGAAAGAAAAGAAGGAAGTAAAAAATACTGTAAAAGGCCTGAATAAACCGCATTGAGAAAAACGAGCTAGAGGTGCTTTAATTCTGCTGGTCAGAATTAAAGGCATCAAGTGGCGGCCCTCACAGGGAACACGTTCTTCTTCCTTTCTCATCCAGAACTCATTGCAGTCAGGGTGAACTAGTCAGTAAGCTCGCCAGGTCAGCGGACAATTAAGGTTCCTCTAGGAAAAAGAACGACAATAAAAACTCCCGCGGAAAAGGGGACAATAAGGCTCCCTGGAAAAGGGGACAATTAAGGTTCTTGGAATGAGACGATAGGCTCCTGGTTCTGAGACAGGCTCTAACTAGCAGTATGGGAAATGCAACATCTGCTCTAACTAGCACTATGGGAAACGTAACATCTGCTCTGACGGTGCGCCGTGCCCTTAAGGCTCTATTGAGGGCAAAAGGGATTGAGCTGAGGAGAGAAACTCTAGACAGATTTTTGGCAGCGGTGGATCAGGTCGCTCCATGGTTCTCAGTGACGGGATGCCTTACAATACTTAGGGAGGGACTTAAAGTTTGCTGAGGAACAGTGAGACTTATACAAGGGAGTATTGCTGGTGTGGAAGTTGGTAAAAAATTGCATAAGGGATGAGGAACGGTGCGGAAAAGAGATAAAAGAAGAGAGTGAAGCCTTAGACCAGGTTAAGGAAGAGCGCTCTCAACACTCTGAAATTCAAGAAGAATCTAGTGAAGGGGACCTGTCAGACAGGGAATGTGGAAAGCCTTGCCGCCAGCTTGGAGAAAGTAATAGTAAAGATAGAACCGTCAGCCCCGGAACTGCCTCTGCCACCTCCTTATGCTTGCAATGGAACAGGGGGGAATAGTTTACATCCTGAAATTTGGAGAGAACTAGAGGCTCAATGCTTCCCTGTATTTCAAAATCAATAAGGGAACCGCTATCATGAGCCGCTAGATTGGAAGATTTTTCAAAGGCTGGTGGAGGCGGTGCGTGCCTATGGAGCCAATGCTGCCTTTGTGGTGACTCAGCTGGAGTCTCTGCATTGGTATTGTATGACTCCGAGTGATTGGCAAAATCTGGCCCGAGCATGTATGACCACAGGCCAATATTTAGACTGGAAAGTATTTTATCTTGAATTCACCGCCGGACAGGCCACTCTTAATGCTCACAATGGTCAGGCAGCTTGGGACCAAGATATGCTGATGGGAAAAGGAAGGTTTGCGGCAGTGCAGACAAATTATCCGCTCAGGTCTATGACAGATTAAATGGCATTTAAGGCGTCCGAAGCATGGAAGCTCTCTCCCAAAAATAGAAAGGCGCAGGGTGGGGGGAAATGTAACCAAAATCCTTCAGGGGCCCAAGGAAACTTTTTCAGATTTTGTAGGTAGAATTATGGAAGCTGGGGGCCACATCTTTGGGGACGCTGATACCACAATGCCATTACTAAAACAGCTTATATTTGAGCAATGTACTAAAGAATGTAGACACGCCATTACTCCTTATAAGAGCAAGGGGTTGGAGGTCTGGATGAAGGTGTGCAGAAATTAGGAGGCCCATTGACCAGTGCAGGATTGGTTGCTGCAGTTATGCAAACGTCCAAAGGAAAAATTCAGCCCAAAGACAGATAATTGCTTTGCTTGTGGAAAACCAGGTCACATGAAACGCCAATGCCCACAGTGAAATGGAAGTGGTGGACAATCCTTTTGCCAGCGGGGGGTGCCTGGGCTATGCCCCAAATGTAAGAAGGGGAACCACTGGGCCAATGAATCGCGCGTTCAGTCCTATGAAGGACATCACGTGGGACGAATTTGAACCGTTTACCACTGGAGCCCAGCCAAAAAACTGGAGGCGGGGCCCTGATCCCAGGGCCCTCAAATATATGGGGCAGTATCGGAAGGATGGCCAAAACTGAGCCCCCCGATGCATTGGGGCCACCCCGACGAGCAACCAATGGGAGCGCAGGGATTTGACCTTCTGTTGCGTTACCAGACTCATACTAACCCCTCAATGGGGACCAACTAGTGGACACTGATTTCAAAGACCCTTTACCCTCAAATACAGTATGTTTGATACTAGGAAGGAGTTCTGTTACTATGCAGGGAGTAGTAATTTATCCTGGAGTAATTGATCCAGATTATACTGGACAGGTAAAGATAATGGTTTCTTCCCCACGTGGTGTCTCTGCCATATCCCCAGGGAGATAGTGATAGCTCAATTGCTCCTCTTGCCTATCTGCCATTCCAGATTTCCCTGCAAACGATTTGGAACGTGGCAGCAGGGGTTTTGGTTCAACTGGATCTCTAATGTTTTCTGTTCTTTAGATCTTGGCACTCGGCCTTTGTTAAAACTATCCATTGATAGGCAAACCCATATCTGGCCTCCTAGATACTGGCGCTGACCTGTAGTATCATTAGTGCCAAGGACTGGCCTATAGGATGGCTGAAACAACAATCAGAACAGACCTGAGGGGGTTAGGATATGCATAAATGCCAGAAATTAGTTCTCGTGTCTGTCTTTGGAAGGATGAGGAGGGCCACTCTGGAGAGTTCCAGCCATACATGCTGCCCGT
>VZQC01014580.1:1815628-1921501 GCA_009823505.1 Rhizomys pruinosus | reverse complement strand
GAGATTGGCCTATCATAGTCTTAGACATCAAAGACTGTTTTTTCTCAATACCTTTACATCCTGATGATACAATCAGATTTGCTTTCACTGTACCCTCTCACAATCATGATAAACCCGATGAGAGATATGAATGGACTGTTTTACCTCAAGGCATGGCCAACAGTCCCATAATGTGTCAGTTGTATGTTGATGCAGCCCTAAAAAAGGTTAGAGAGATTTTTCCAAAAATAAAATGTTACCATTATATGGATGATATCCTTCTCTCAGCTCATAAGGAAAAGATGCTTGATGAAGAATATAGCTTAGTGATTACCCAATTGCGAAAGTTGAATGTGGTTGTGGCTCCAGAAAAGATCCAAAAGGATTCAGTTGTTAATTATCTAGGAACCAAAATTACTATAGATTCAGTAACCCCTCAAAAAATTCATATACGTACTGATAAATTAAATACATTAAATGATTTCCAAAAGTTAATAGGAGATATCCAATGGGTTTGACCTTATTTGTCTCTTACCAACAAACAATTACAACCACTTTATGATATCTTACCCGGTGATCCTGACCTAAATTCTCCTAAGCAACTTACTGAAGCTGCTAGAGCAGCTCTACAATTGGTGGAACAAGGTATTCAGATGGCTTCCTTGAAGTGCCGTGATGAGTCACATCCTATTATGCTGTGCATTCTACCTACTGAAGCACAGCCCACAGGAGTCCTGTGGCAAGGAGCTCCTTTGCTTTGGATACATCCTAAGATTTCTCCTGCGAGAACACTTGTTCATTACCCCACTTCAGTGGCCCAATTGGCTTTACTTGGCTTTCAACAGTGCATACAACATTTTGGTGCTCCTCCCACAAGCCTGATAACACCTTATAATGCAAAGCAGTTGGAAGTATTGACAACCTCCATAGATGATTGGGCTACTCTAAGATGCAGTTTTCAGGGTCATGTTGATAATCATTTCCCAAAGGATCCCATCTTGCAATTAATTATATCCCATCCTATGATTTTCCCTCATATCACTTCTAAAAAACCCTTACCGGGTGCCCCGACCATATTCACTGATGGTTCAAAAATGGGACAAGGCACGTATGTGGTGGCAGGGTCCCCCCCCGGTAACCTTACAATTCCCCCCTGCATCAGCTCAAGTTATTGAATTAAAAATTGTCATCAAGGTTTTTGAATCATTTCTACATTCCTTTAATTTGGTTTCTGATAGCCAGTATGTTGTCAACATGTTGCTTTGCCTAGAGGTGGTGGGAAAGATCAATTTACGGTCTCCTATTGGAAACCTCATCTTCACTTTACGTAACCTAATTTTACAAAGAACCACACCCTTCTTTGTCCAACATGTTCGTGCTCATACTGGCCTACCTGGCCCCCTTGCAGAGGGAAATGATATCGCAGATAAAGCCACTAGAATCTTCATGGCCCTTTCTACTGCCTCACCAATCTCACAGGCTCGAGAGTTTCATTCCCATTTTCATGTTAATTCTAGAACTTTGTCCTCCCGTTTTAAAATTACCCGTGCCGAGGCAAGAGACATTGTAAAACTGTGCCAACAGTGTGCCCCACTACTTCCTCAACCAGGGGTCGGAATTAACCCACGCGGGTTGCGTCCTTTACATCTCTGGCAAATGGATGTCACCCATTTTTCTGAATTTGGCAAGTTAAAATATTTACATACTTCCATTGATACGGCCTCCGGGGTCCTATACGCTTCCTTACATACTGGGGAAAAGGCGCGTCATGTAATTGCCCATTGTTTTGAGGCCTGGGCTGCCTGGGGCCAACCTAAAGAACTAAAAACGGATAATGGCCCCGCTTACACTTCTGCTTCCTTTGTGTCATTTTGCCGTTTTATGGGTGTTAAGTTGACTCATGGAATACCGTATAACCCACAAGGACAAGGTATCATTGAGCGTGCTCATCGTACCCTAAAAGAATGCTTACTTAAGCAAAAAGGGGGAATAGCCTCTGGCTCCACACCCAGGGAACGAGTGGCCATCGCTCTTTTTACTTTAAATTTTTTGAATCTAGATATGCATGGACGAGCTGCTGCTGAACGTCATGCTAACCCTGACATTTCTCTTAAGGGCCTGGTTATGTGGAAGGATGTGTTGACTGGTAACTGGCAAGGACCGGACCCAGTGTTGGTCTGGGCGAGGGGATCTGTTTGTGTGTTCCCCCAGGATCATCGACAGCCGTTGTGGGTCCCGGAGAGACTAACCAGAGTAGTCCGAGAGGAGAAAAGAGAAGATTCTATGGATGAGCCTGATGTTAATGCCGCTCCCTGTGGGTCGAACTGAAAATCTGCGATGGAACCTTCTGTCGGTATTCCCCAAGCTGTTGCCACTTACACACTCAGCGCAGGTCTTTCCCTGGTTTTTTCACAACAAACATTTCTCTGCAACTATGTCGCTCACCCTAGAGGGTCTCCTATGCTTTCTGGGCTGTGTGTAGCTTCCAAACCGTTTGTAAATGCCAGCTATGCCGCTCAATTGTCACGTAACCTGTCTCAGTATCTTCTAGGAATCTTGATGGCATGTTGCGGGACCTCAGACAATCCATCGCTCACATCAACTCCACCCGAGTGGATGTGTCCTTGGCTGGTGGGCTGACAAACTGGACTACTACCGCTGCTTCATGACTGAAAGAATGGGAGGGAATTGTCGGACTTGCCCTATGCCTGGTCCTCACTAGTTTCCTGGCCTTTTGGTGCATGTGCCGTTTGTGATTTCGTCAACATAATACGCGCAGCAGTGGAGACAGGACAGTCTCCTCAAGAGTGGCTTAGCATGCTAGAGAAGTAGCCAAAGACGGGTAAAGCTCTCTGGGCATGCCACCAACCTAAGACAGGGAACAAACCAGTGCTGTTTGTCTCCCAATGACGGGTAAGGGGCATTGCTGCACGGGGCTACCTAAGACAGGCATTCTCTCTGCTAAAATAATAAAGAAGGGGGAGATGTGGAGAGCGGGTGTGGCGACAGTCCCAAGAAGGCGCCCGGGACTTTAGCCAAGTCTTATGACTAACACCTGAGTCTTATGACTCACACCTGAGTCTTATGACTCACACCTGATTCCCTCCTACCTCAAAGTAAAGCCACGCTCACCGTTTGAGCTGCGCAGGTGCACCCTGTATACAAGATCAGGCCAGATGATACCAATAGACTGAGGCCACGCAACCTGGGCTGGGAAGGTGGATAAATAGAGGGACTTTCTGGTCTTGGGGGGAGGAAGAACAAGAAGAAGAAAAGAGGAAGTAAAAATACTGTAAAAGGCCTGAATAAACCACATTGAGAAGAACGAGCTAGAGGTGCTTTATTTCTGCTGGTCGGAATTAAAGGCATCAATGTGGTACACAGTGGAATTCTATGCAGAAGTAAAGAAAGATGGAACTTTGCAGGTAAACGGAAAGAACTAGAAAATATTATGCTAAGTGAAGTAACACAGTCTCAGAAAAACAACGTATGGTGTCCCTCATTTGTAGATGCTAGCAGCAAATCTCTATAAGGCAAGTTGAATAATTCCTTTTTTTTTTATTAAATATAACATCTGATGTTACTCATCAACTTGCTATATAAGAATGTAAAATAATATTTTTTTATTTACCTGAATCCAACTCTACTGTCAAAATGTGAATCCCTGAAAATATTTTGGAATTGATCTATAGTTTATTTTCAGATGTCATAACTTTGTTATATGTGTGCCATGTATGTAGGCATATTTTGCAGTAATACACATTGGAAGGAACAACAACAACAACAAAAGACTGGGTCAAGGAACTGACTGAAACAGTAAACTTCTAAACTTCTGCCCAAAACAGTAAACTTTGGCACTGAATAATTAAAAAAAAAAAAAGACTGAGAAAAAGACAAAAGACATGTAGGGCAGAATGCATGAGCTCTGGTGGCATGGGGGTAAGAAGGAAGAATCAATATAAATTTGAATAAAAAAGTGTTGTATGAAATACACAAAGCTTCAATAAAAATGCAAATATTTATCGCCAGTTAATCTATGTCTTTGTTGGACTTTTAAAAAGCTACACTACAAAGGTTGTACATCCCTACACCATCAGTGCTGTTGTTATACCATCTCCATTCTTCTTGACACTGGCACCTATGCTGTTACAAGAACACATCTCTTTAAACTTCTGTGTGGCACCTTCCTTATCTCATCTCTTTCCAAAGTCTCTGACTTGTAGAAAGCTCTTTGTCTTCATTGGCACCACTGTCCACTCAGGCCACTTGAGTCACAGGTTGATTCCACAAGGTTCTAAGTCATCACACCATGCCTGAGCTAACATCACTGATATCTCAGCACCCTGGCCTTTCAGTGATGAGATATAATGTCTGCCTGGCAATATGGGGATAACCTCTATACCACCCATACACAGAGAGAGACAGAGACAGAAAGAGAGATAGGCATGCATGCACATACTTACCTACACACACACACACACACACACACACACACACATCTATCTGCCCTATACTTCTGAGTAGGATCTCCAAAAGCACTTTCTTGTGTTCTCAGACTTTTAAAAGATGAATGTTTCTGCTTTTGGTGTCCAACTTGAGAACTTCACATTGTCACAGCCAGCCTGAGTGTCTGAATGTGGACAGGGCCAGGTCTGAGATTAAGGAGCTGACAGGGCTGACTCACATGGACTCAGCTCCCTCCTCCTTTGTACAGGTTACGGAATGCTGGCCCTACATGGCTGATAGGGATGTTGGCTTCTAGGTTGACCACACATTAGGTTCAGTCAGAACCCAGTTGTTATAGATCACAACCCAGACCAGATTCATTGATTTGCTATGGAAGGAAAATATGGAAGACAGGAGTGACGTAAAGACACACTATGCCCTGGAGCTGGAGAGATGGGTCAGCAGTTAAAGAGCACTGGCTGCTATTGCAAAGAACCCAGGTTCTGTTCCCAGCACCCAGATGATGGCTAACAACCATCTGTAACTCCAGTTCCAGGGGATCCAACACTCTCTTCTGACCTCCAAGGACATTGTATGACGTGAGAGAGCTTACATTATGCACATGCAGACAATACGCTCAAATACATAAAATAAAAATAAATATTTTTTAAAAGATAAACTACACAAGAGCTCATTTTACCTACAATTGAATGCATAATTTAGTCCTTCACATGAAAAGAAATTATTCCAAAATGTTTTTTTCACTCTTTACAAAATGATTAATTTGTAGCATTATTCCTTCCTGCCCCACTACACCCAAGGACGACTTTAGTATCAAAACTTCTGACTACCCTGCAGTCCATTCAGAACACGTCAATAAAGCTTTCTTTGTCAAAGCTGATCTTCCTCCAAGGTGACCTTGTCTCCAGGCTCTGCAGAATCACATGATTCCATGTCAGACATCATCAGTCAGGCAAAGCCTCTGTACTTATTCCAGATTTATGGAGAAGCAGCAAATTCTGGGATAATATTCCAGGAACAGAGCAGGGAAGGAGGCTTCTTTCTAACTGTGGATAAACCTCAGAAATTGTTATCTGCATAGTTATGAGTTGGGCTTACTGCATTACATAATTAGAATTATTTACTGGCTATAAAATGTAAACAGGACCATATTTCAATTTACAGAGGACAAAAAGCACTATCTTTTGCTCTGGTAATTTGAATCATCTGGCTACTGCTAATCAAAGAAGACACAAGCTTGGTATCAAACATATTTTTTCAAAAAGAAATTTCCTCCTTTTTGAGATAATTTTAGAAAAGCTACAAAAATAGTAAAATACATTTTAGAATTGTTAGGTACAATCTAAAATGTTGCTACTACTTTGCTACATTTGCTTTATCATCATCTGTCTCGGTATTTGTGTTTTCCTCACTGAGGACAAACTGAGTTGCAGGCACAATGCCTCCTCCCTAGGGCAGGAAACTTGGCCTTTCTAACTGCAGTATAATTATTAGAATCACAAATCAGCATTGTCATGCTGCAAAAATCTGTCCTGCACACCTTAGATCAGTCTTGCTGGTCACCCTGTTGATGCCTTGTAGAGAAAAAGAAAATGGAGTTTTAAAGCTTCCAGGGTTGTGACACAGTGGCTCCAGGGTCCTTCTCAGGAACAGCTCAATAATCATTAAGTCCATGACAGTCCTGGTAAAAACAAACAAACAAACAAACAAAACCTCGTTATTAAGGCACCTGCTGATATTAAGTTGAGGTGTGAGGGGAAAAAAAGACACAGAATATTGGCTATATACCTTTTATTGCCTCCATGTTTTTTTAAGATTTTTTTTTTAATTCGGGGGTGGGGGACTTGTGCACATGAGTGCAGGTGCCTGAAGAGCCCAACGGAGGGTGTTATATCCACTGGGCTAGAGTTACAGGTACCACATGGGTGCTGAGAACATAATTCAAGTCCTCTGCTCTTAATCATTGAACTATCTCTCCAGCCCCCATCTCTGTTTTTCTTTTGGCCAACTTAATTTAACTCAAAACTCTCTAATCACTGCCTTAGGCATGATTATGTTCTTCAGTTCTCAGAGACACTGAGTTATTAAATAAGATATAGTCTATCAATATCCCCATGAGTTAAAGTGTTACTAAATTATCAGGAACCAAATAGAAATAACATCTATCTGCTAAGAAAAAGGTAAGAGGAGTGGATATGTGATCAGATGTCTCTCGTGATTTGTAAACATATCTTTTTATCTTTTATACTGATGGTATTGGTATTATTTTCTGTTTCATAGATGAGGAAACTGAGGATCATCAAGTTGAGAAATGTACCCATTATCTCCTCCCTATGAGATGCAGAGAAGGAAATGTACACCAAGGGCCATCTACAAAACCCACACTACAGAGAAACAAACAGTGTCAAGCAACAAGAGATAGAGGGAGAGAAGGACTGTTCAGTAGAGGGCAGGAGGTCTTCCCAGGTCTCAAGAACAAAAGGATGTTTTAGCACAGTCTGAAAAAAAATGGGTCAGATTGTGAAGCAAAGATGAGAACACAGGCAGAGAAGAAAGCTGGCAGCTTGAACTAGCAAACTGCAGCTTCTGAGGCTTTGACTCAGCCAAACACCCCAGTCAAGTCCCCAGGACGATACACAGGAGCCTCTCTGCAAAGTCACACCAGAAGTCCCAGATACTTCCCACTGTTAGGAACAAGCAGCTCCCCTGTATCCAGGTCCATGTGCTGTCTCTCACCAGGGAGCTTTCGCTGATTCCTTCAAAGCAGACAGGAAGATTCACCCACTGAAGATGTTTCTAAAAATAATGTCTTCATTGTTCCAGTGCCAAAGTGTGGAGAATAGCAGAGTCAAGACTTTCCAGCCCCTACCCCCTGATCAAAAATTAAATTGTGTCTTTAACCTGGAAGGGACTCGGCCATACCAGAAGGAGGTTTCTGTTATAAAGAGAAGCTGTTTTTGTACTTCTGGGTAAACTAAATAGACGATGTACAGTAGAGTCAAGCAGCACATTACATCCTGGTTAGTCATATGAATAATGCCATCGATTTCTTAGTTACACTTAGAATTAAATTTTGTTTGTATTTATATGACTACAAGAGCCTACCTGAATGATTTTTACTGTGATTATTTGTATTAGTCACTTTTCTATTGCTGTGATAAAACCACCATGACCAAGAGAACTTATAAAAGGAAGAGTTTATATTTGAGCTTACGATTGATGGTTCCAGGGAATTAGAGTCCATTGTGGCTGGGAGGCATGGTGGCCGGGGCAGGAGCAGAAAACCAAGGTTCACATCTTCCAATGAGCACAGGAAGTTGAGAGAGCAACTACAGACTGGCAAGTCCCGTTGAACTCACTAAGCCCCACCCCCAATGACATACTTCCTCCAGCATGGCCACACCTTCTAAGAGCTCTCCAAATAGCACCACCAACAGGGGGAAAAATGTCTGAATACTTGAAGCCTATGGGAAACATTCTCATTCAAACCACCACATGATTCAATAGTACTGATGACCCAGCTCTACATTTCTTTAAAGACCTTCATTTTGAAGTTTGAAAAGTTACATGGTCTTCGGCTTTTTAAAATTATATTTACATTTTAAATTCACAATGCAAAAGATAAAAGGAAAGCTTTGAGCAACATTAGCCTGCCACAGGCCTTCCCACTGCCAGTCTGTTCCCTCGAAACAAAAGGTGGGAAGAAAGAAGCGGGGATCCCTTAAACATTCCCTTTAGCCATGAAGCGTCAGACACTCCGAGTCCCTTTCCACAGCATTGCTACACTCTTGAGCTCCTCTGAGCTAAGGACCTGTATTAGTCAGGGTTCTCTAAAGAAACAGAATCAGTAGAACCAATATATAGCTATATACAGATTTATTGATTTGCTCATGTGACAGAGTTCAAGGAGTCCAACAATAGCCGTGCGACACTAGAGAGGCTGAGAATCCAGGGAACTGCTCAGTCCATAAGGCTGGATGTCTCAGTAGTCCCAATCTGGTGCTGAAGGCCCAATGGATTCCAGGAGATCTGCTGGTCTCAGTACATACTGGGATCCAAAGGGTTGATCACAGCAACAAGACAAACTCACCAGTGAGAGAGAGGCAAGCCACAGGAAAAAGGGATCGGCTCCCTATGTGTGCTGGATAGCTTTAGTGTCAACTTGACACATCTGGGTTGAGGGAGCCTCAGTTGGGGAATTGGCTCCATTGGATTGGCCTGTGGCCACATCTGTGGAGTATTGTCTTGATGGTTAAGCAGTGTGGGAGGGCCCAGCCGACAATGAGTAGTGCTACCCTGGGCAGGTTGTTGTGTACTGTATAAGAAGGCAGGCTGGGCATGAGCCAGGGAAGCAAGCCAGTGAACAGCATTCCTCCATGGCCTGTGCTTCAGCTCCTGCCTCCAGGTTCCTGCCCTGAGTTGTTGCCTTGGGCTCCCTGAGTGATGAACTGTGACCCAGGAGATGTAAGCTGAATAAACCCTTTCCTCCCCAAGTTGGTGTCGGTCAGAGTGTTTTGTCACAGCAATGGAAGACAAACTAGGACAGAAATTGGTACTAGAAGAGTGGGGTATTGCTGTGACAGACCTGACCTTGGTGTTTTGGGGAAGGATTGTGGAGGCGTTTGGAACTTTGGGCTGGGAAGATCATTGAATGCCTAAAGATTGTTGCTGTGGAGCTTGGAGCAGTTTTGCTGAAGGAGTTGTAGAAGATGGAGGCCTGGCTTGTGAAGTTTCTAGTTTCAAAGGAGAGCAGAGATCATCAGGACTGTTTAATCTGTGGGTTCTGGTCAGCTGGGGCTGTGGAGAATCAGCTGTAAGTAACAAGAGACCAGAACCTGAAGTGAAACTTTTGTGGTACTGGGGCAATTGATGCTGGTTAGCTGGGGCTGAAAAATCAGCTGTAAGTAACAAGAGACCAGCATCACTGAGGTGAAATCTTCTGGGGAGAATATCTTCAAGGTCAGCACACAGAAGCTGTGACCCAGAAAGGGCCTGAGCCTCCATCTCGAGCCAGAAGCCGGACTTGGTAACGTGTAAGAGTCTCCTATATGGTTCCGGTGTTGAAATTTGAGGGGGTCACAGAGAGCAGCCGAGGCTTGGCACTGTGAGAGGTCAGGAAAGACCATTGGTGGAAGTGCACCTCGGTTGCTGTGAAGACCCCAGGATTGCAGGGCTCATGGAGAGAAGCTGAGGCTTTGCACCAGGAGAGGTCAGAAGAGACCATTGGTGAAGGTGCTGCCTCAGTTTCAGTAGCGACCCTAGCTTTTTGGAGATGCCGGTACCCTGGGATGACCACCAAGAGCAGCGGTAGGTGTAGAATGGAGTCGGCCCGGGCCTGCGAGATGAGTGTGCCACGGACGGCAGAGTCGGAGAGGGGGAGAGGGGGAGCTGCTGAGACCCTTTGGAGCCCGGAAGATCATGAGTGAATCCCAGGTGTCCAGCCTTGAGCTACTTTGCTGGACTTAGATTTTGTTTGAGAGTGCCTGATTCTTCTCTTTGAAATAAGACAGTACTTGTTTTGGATTTTACAGCAGCCCACAGGTAAGAGCCTTTTAATAGACTGGACTTTTAAGTGTTTGGACATTTTAAGGACTGTGGGGCTTTTAAGGATGTACTGTCTTAGGTTGTGATTAGTGTTAACATCATACTTTGGGGATAAGAACTGGAAAGGTGGTGGTTTAATAGTGATGTGTTTGTGTGTCAAGTTGACAAGGGGTCAATTGTGCTGGATAGCTTTAGTGTCAACTTGACACATCTGGGTTGAGGGAGCCTCAGTTGGGGAATTGGCTCCATTGGATTGGCCTGTGGCCACATCTGTGGAGTATTGTCTTGATGGTTAAGCAGTGTGGGAGGGCCCAGCCGACAATGAGTAGTGCTACCCTGGGCAGGTTGTTGTGTACTGTATAAGAAGGCAGGCTGGGCATGAGCCAGGGAAGCAAGCCAGTGAACAGCATTCCTCCATGGCCTGTGCTTCAGCTCCTGCCTCCAGGTTCCTGCCCTGAGTTGTTGCCTTGGGCTCCCTGAGTGATGAACTGTGACCCAGGAGATGTAAGCTGAATAAACCCTTTCCTCCCCAAGTTGGTATTGGTCAGAGTGTTTTGTCACAGCAGTGGAAGACAAACTAGGACACTCTGCCATGGCCTTTTATACTGCCTGCAGGCAGAAGGTAATGCCTACATTTAGGCTGGGCCATCCAGCTTGAGATAGTCCAATCTGAAGATCTTTTTCTCTTATTTGTTCATCCCTAGTCCAGTCAAGTTGACACCCAGGATTAACCATCACAGACCCTTATGCACCATTTTTTTGGGGGGGATGAAGTGTTCACTCATTAATTTGATAAAATTATGAATACTGGATGAACCACTAGTAAGTAGTTCTAAAATGTGTTAACTTACCTCACAGACTTAGGAGGGGCCAAAAAGTATTTTCTTCAAAGTCCTCTTTGTAGTATCTTTTCCCTTTACATCATCAACATCTGTCTTTGCACATCCAACCACATGTGGTCCTTAGTTTTCTTGTGGCAATCTGACAAAACCTGGAGTCACCTGGGAAGGGGAAACCTCAACTGAGGAATTTTCCAGATCAGAATGGCCTGCAGCCCTATTCATGAGAGACTGTCTTGTTTGATAATAGGTGCGTGAGAGACCAGCCCATTGTGGATCTGAGCTATGTAAGAAAGCTAGCTGAACATGAACCAATGAACAGGCTAGTAAGCAGTGTTCCTCTGTGGTGTCTGCTTGAGTTTCTACTTCAATCACCTCTCTTGAATTCCTGCCCTGGAGTCCCTTAGGGGTGAACTGTGAACTGGAAGTATAAGATGAAATAAACCTTTTCCTCCTCAAGTTGCTTTTCATCAGAGTATTTTTTCACAGCAACAGAAGGCAAACTAGACAGCACCTTAGTACAAGGACAGAAGACCAAAAGATCCTTCCCAGTTATTCGTCACTAAAGAAGTGAACTCATTCCCTATTAAGTTTGTAAGTGAAATGCCACCAGCAAAGGTCATCTAAAGCACTTCTCTTCAACTTCAGATCAAGGACTGGACCAGCACAATTATAGTGAGAAAAAAGGAGGAATATAGCGATAACATTTCTGAAATGCCTTAATTTGTAAAAAAAAAAAAAAAGTGTGTGTGTGTGTGTGTGTGTGTGTGTGTGTGTGTGTGTATGCCCAGGTATGCTTATATAATAACACCACCGAATGGGAAATTTACAAAGAAGAAAAATATACTTCTCATTCTAGAGATGGGAAATCCAAGATGGGGTTATGTACATCTGATGAGAATAGTCTTTCAGTATCCTCACACCAGGAAATGAAGGGAAGAAGAAATCTGTGCCTTCATATGACCACAGAGAAGAAGCTAACCAACAAGCTCTCGACACTAGCCTTAAGCTATTCAGAAGGGTAGAGTCCCTGACCCAAACACCTCTCAATATGTTTTGCAGCACATGAATTTGGGAGGTGAAGCACTCAAAATAATAGCAGTGGGTCACTATTGAAAACATAAGCACAAATATGGGTTTATCAATAGTTTTAGAATATATAATAATGAGACATGACAGTCAAAATAGAACACAGGAAACAATAATAACACAAATTAAAGATGCAAAGGTAGGAATCTTGCAAACATTGATGACCATAACACCAAGATGTGAATACTAGAGATATTATCTAAGTTCTTACCTAGGAAGGTTCATCAGTACAGGAGAACTGTTCTAAACCATCAGGAGAACTCATATTTAATGGGGTTAAAAATCAACAAGACTTTCCACATCATGCTAAAGTTCATGTAGAAAAGCAAAGGTTCAAATAGCTATGACTATTTTAAAAAGCAAAACACTGAGGGAGAATGAGGCCTTACCTATCAGATATTGAGAATTACTACAAACCAGTTAGTCAAGAAAGCAGATTTATTGCAAGCTCAGATCCATGCAAGGCTTTCCTGTAGAAATGTAGACAATTTCTCATCTACGTGGGAAATCTATACATCATTCACAAAACTAAGTAGTTCAGTCTACGAAAAACCTAGGCATAAAAATCAAATCCGTTTTCCCCATTTCTCTCTTGATTCCCTCAACAAAGTCTGTCTCCTGTGGTCCCTCTCCCCCACCCCCGAGCTCCTGCTTCCCCTTTACCCCCTAATTCTTTGCATAACCCTCCCTCACCCCCTCCCATTTAAAAGGGGGAAATGAGGGTACTTTATTTTCATCTTTTTGAGACAGGGCCTCCCTTTTTAGTTCCAAAAGGCCTGGAGCTCACTATGTAAACCAGGCTGGCCTTGAACTCACAGAGATCTGCCTGCCTCTGCCTCCCAAGTGCTATGCCACCACACCCAGCCATGAGGTTACTTTAACTGGGGAGAGTGAGAGGAGAGATAAATAATACCTAGCTACTATAAAAAAAAAAAATCCCAGAGGAAATCATATTAGTCAAAAAAAACCTGCTGAAAAAATTAGGCATATACTATCTCTACATGACTCCGTGTGTATAGATGAAGGCTACATAATAAGGAATGGTGCCAGACAGAAGAAACCTCCCTTTGAGTTGTTGGCCAGGGTCTAAAAGACTCCCAAAATTACACAGGTTATTGCCACAGCCCTTCATTGCCTCCCAGAACTTGAAGGTAAGATCCTATTGCTGAAGACAGGATGTACTGCACACACAAGACTTAGAGCAATAGAGCTGGACCTGGCCTGGAAGCCACCTCCCCTGAAGACTAGCTCACATAGCTTTGGAGAGCACTATCCAAGCTGTGAAGGGAGAGCATCAGTAGATGGTCCAACTCCAGCTTTAAGGCCTAATAACCACAACAATGACTGGCACAGCAAACTACATTGGCAGTAGTAGCACTTTTATTTTGGGGTAATCAAACCTAATTGGACTTAAAAGCCCACTCAGTGGGGAAAAACTCATGTGTGGTACTGTAAACATAGCCAAATACACATGGCTGGAGAGGTCATAGATCTTAGAGAAAATCCAACATCTGTCATATCCCTAAACAAATGTAATTTCTTACTATGTGCAAAATATGAATCCTTATATTTACAGATAAGTATCCCATTCACCACTCATCAAAGAAGCTTCTTTTGCAACAGACAGAGATTATTACAGAGCTCCACAACTGGTTACACACAGAAATTATGAATTGCCTAACCTTAAGTGATATATCTACAATGCAACCTGTACAAAAGGCTCCTGGAACATAGCGAACAAGGAGTAGAGATAATACTAATGCATCTCTCAACTCTTATCAATGAAGCTCCTTCATCCAAGAGGGCCATGAACACAAAAGGGCACAGATGGCCAAAGCGTAGAGAATAAGAGTCTGCAGAGGGTATGTCCTTGGACAGGACTCCTATATTAAACTCTATACACCCAGGGCTCTATTGCAGAAGATGGGGCAGAAATATTGTATGATTCAGGGGAAAGGTATGTGAGCATATGGAAATAGAGTCTGCCATGCTCCTGGGACCTTGTTTCTATGAACCAACAGTAGTGGTGTCAGCATGAATTATAAGATCCATGTAAACTCCAGCAGACAAAAACCTAGCACAGAACTGTGAAAATGGGCAGCAAGCCCCAATCTTAGCCAAAGAATTATTGGCAGCTGATTACTGCTGGGTGAGGAAGAGCTGATCTTCTGAAAGGGAGAGACTCTAGAAGTCTGACTAGACCTCAGGGGATGTACTTGCACTGAAGGACATCTGGGGATACCAACGTGACTTCACAGGCCTTAACACAAATGACAGAATGCATGAAATCCAGCGGGGGGAGTGATGGAAGGATGCCAATGAGAAAGGATTAAGATGATTAAGATGTTCTGTATAAAACACATAAAAATTCAATAAATATTTTCAAAAACTCATATCGTCAAAATGTTTAGAAAAGATAGATATAAGCCAGGCATATTGACTATCTTCCCAGGATTCAGGAACCTGAGGGAGTCTGAGATGCAGAATGAGACCCTGTCTTTAAAAGGAAAGCAAATGTAAGAGAATACTTCAGTTTGTGGTAGAAAGGAATCTTTTTATTATTTTTATATTTTATGTGTATTGCCTGCTTGTGTGTAAAGGTACACGTGTTTTACAATGCCCACGGAGTCAGAAGAAGGCATTGGATCCCCTAGACCTGGAGTTATGGATGGTTTAGCCACCTGGGAATTAAACTCAGGTTCTCTGCAAGAGCAGCCAGTGCTCTTGACCACTGACCCATCATCTCTTCAGCCCCAGAAAAGAATTTCTTTTTTTAAATTTTTTTAATTTTTTAATTTTTATTTTTAATTTTATTTATTTTTGTATGTGTATGAATGTACTGTCTGCATGTAGGTTTGTGTACCCGTGTCGTGCAATGCCGCAGAGGTCAGAAGAGGGTCTCGGATTCCCCTGGAACTGGAGTTCTCCTGGAATTGGAGTTACAGATGGTTCTTAGCCACCATGTGGGTGCTGGGGATTGAACCTGGGTCCTCTGCAAGAGCAGTTGGCGCTCTTAACCTCTAGGCTATCTCTCTAGCCCCAAGAATTTCTTTAGCAAGACTTGTGTAACACAGCAAATGATGGAGTAGGAAATATCTCTATTCATGCACATCTTAAAAGCCTTGTTTAAACACCAGAGGCAATATGAAAGAATAAGCACAGGCTAATAAACTGTATCCATAATACACAGCATAAAGAGAGGGCTAGCCTAGAATCCTAAAAAGGAAAGGCAGAGAGTATCACTATCCAATGCACAGAGACACTGATGGAAAAATAACATGCTCAATCTCACTAATAATCTGTGATAAAAATTAAACCAGGTAATATAATGAAATCACTTCACATCCATCACCTAAGCAAACAACAGACTCTAATAACAACACAAGCTGAAGTCTGGAACAAACTCAGCTCCAATTATTGTTAAAGGGAAGGTAAATAGTTACAAGCACTTCAGATAACAATTGGGTAAATGCTAGTAAGGTTCGAGCTATAACTACTCAAGCCTCAGAAATGCCATGTAGGGATCTAGAGCATTGAGAAAGTCATACTTTTGAACCAGAAGACACACAGGAATATTCTCAGCCTCGCCATTAATAATGACGGTAAAAGGGAAGCATGTCAAAAGTCCATCAATATTATCAATTGGATAACTGTTTCCTTTCAATTTTTCAATTAATTATTTAAATTGGCATGAAAAGTAATGGGCTTATCTATGGCATTTCTCACATATATGGGTCACTGTACTTCATTCTAATTCATCCTTCTCTCCTGTGACTCCAGACCCCTCAGGAAGAGTTCCGTCCTTCCCCAGGTAGCTGCTCCCTTTACAAGGCTACTGCCTACATTCCTTCACCCCCTCCCCTCTCATCCCTAAGACCTCCTCCTCCCCTCTCATGATCCCCTTTCTAGTTTCAAGTTTCATAATTTACACATGCACACACACACACACACACACTCACACACTCGCTTTTAAATCTAGTTTCTACATATGAGAGAGAGCATGCTGTATTTATTTTTCTAATTGTGTCTTATTTCAGTTAACATAATGACTTCTAGTTCCACCCACTTTCCTACAAATGTCATGATTTCATTTTTCTCAATGGCTGAATAAAATTCCATTCTATATGTACCAAATTTTTTTTATCCTGAATGGATAAATATGGTGGTTTATTTGTTTGTTTGTTTTTTGAGGCAAGGTCTCCTGTAGTCCCAACTGACCTGATACTCTATGTAGACTAGGCTAGCCTCAATCTTACAAAGATCCACCTGCCTCTTCTTCCTGACTACTAGTATTAAAGGTGCATGTTTTCACACCCAGCCCAGATAAATATATTTTTAATTGAAACATGGCAGTAATTGTTAAAGAATATTTGTAAGACCATTAATTAGCTCATGTAACTCCCCAGACAACTCTATGAAGTAGAAAGGATTTTGAATCTAATAATGCCACAGTTTTTTATGACAATGTTTCTACCTTATAGATTAAGATATTGAAACACAAAGATTGATGCAAAAATAATTTGTTTTTACACCACTGAATTTATGTTTCAGTTTTTTGGTTTGTTTGTTTGTTTCGTTTTGTTCTTCTTTTTTTTTTTTTGTTTTTTTTGTTTTGGTGAGAAAGTTTCCTCACTTTAGTCTCAGCTGGCCTGGAGTTCGCTATATAGGCCAGGCTGGCCTTGATCTCACAGAGATCAATATACCTCTGCCTCCCAAGTGCTGGGATTAAAGGCATGGGCCACCATACCAAGCATGTTGAGATGCATTCTTAATGAATTTAGTTAAGCTATACATTATTTTAGTGTACATTTTCCTATGGCTTTTGCTAATGACTTATCAGTTAGTGTTTAATTTTTATTCCTTTCATACTATGGAAATGAGGTTAGACAAAAATCAAATTAGACCAGTTTTCTTACTGGATATCTATATGGGTTATAAAGTAGCAGAGACAACTCACATTAACAACACACTTGGCCCAGAAATTGCTGACCAACATTCACCGAAGTGGTGCTTCAAGAACTTTTGCAAAGGAGACTAGAGCTTTAAATATGAGGAGCAGAGGGGCTAGACTTTAGAAGTTACCAGTGACCAAATGGGCAATCATTGTCACTGATCATCTTGGATGTGAGAAGTTAACAAAGAATTTGACATGGACCTTTCAACTGTCATTCATCATTTGAAGCAAGCTGAAAAGATTAAAAAAAATAATAACAATAAAGCTCAGCGAGGGGGCTGGAGAGATGGCTCAGTGGTTAAGGGAACTGGATGTTTGTTTGATCCCCAGTACCCACACAGTGGCTAATAACTTCCTAACTACAGTTCCAGTGGGTCTAGCGCCCTCTTCTGACCTCTGTAACCACTGTATGATTTAGGTGCACCTACCTATATGTAAGTAATATAATCAGACCCATTTAAGAAAAAGAAAAAGTTCAGTGAGTACCTCATGAGCCAACCGAAAATTTTAAGGAAATTGCTGTTTTGAAAAATTATCCTCTCTTATGCTACACACACACACACACACACACACACACACACACACAACCAAATCATTTGTCAATTGAATTGTGAGATGTGTTGAAAAGTAAGTTGTCTATGACAACCAAGAACAAGCAGCTCAGTGATTACACTAAGAGGCTCCAAAGTAAGAAAATCTTTCACCAAAAGATATTCTTGGTCACTGGTGGTCTGCTTCTGACTGGTGCCCTACTAAAGCTTTCAAAATTCTAGTGAAACCATTACATCTGAGAAGGATGCTCAGGAAATTGGTGGCATGCACCAAAAAATCATAATGCCTATATGTAGCATGGACAGCCCTCGGAAAGAAAGACTGTCCGTCCTTGGACATCAAATGCCTTCCCACACTTGGGGGTCCCTGCCTGCCTGGGATTATAAACTTAACTGTTGGCTTTCCCAGGGATAAGTAGGAGCCAGGGGAGTCAGCTACCCCTCCCAACCAGCCAGTCAGCCTTGTCCGTATGAGGGGGAGGGGCTAAGGGTGTATAAACAGAGAATGCCAGGAGGAGAGTCTCTCCCACCCTCACCTTCTCCATCGGAGGTCTCAGGGTTCATGCTGGAAAGGGGACTTTCCTGTATGACCATGTGAGAAGAGGAGCACTAACATTGGTGTAAGTAACCAACCCCCTCATCCATTCACTCAGTAAGCCAGCCCAAATAAACTTGTTAGAATTTTCCAAACTCTGGTTTGGGGAGTTTGCACCTCACTTTGCCTTTGGGACCCTGGAAGGAGGAGGTGGGATCCTGCATGCTCACATCCCAGAAGTCAACAAAAAGTGCTCAATTCTCCATGACAATGCCCCACTGCATGTCTTACAATCAATGTTTAGAAAGTCAAACGTATTGGGCTTTAAAGTTTTGCCTCATCCACCATATTCACCTGACCTGTCACCAACAGACTACCACTTCCTCAAATATCTTGACATCTTTTTCCAGGGAATATTTCCACAATAAACAGAATGCAGAAAGTGCTTTCTAAGAAGTAGTCAAATCCCAAAGCTCAGATTTTTATCCACAAGAATAAACAACTATTTCTCACTGGCAAAGATATATTAACTGTAATGGTTCCTATTTTGAACTCACTATGTAGATGTATTTGAGCCTGCTTATGATTTAAAATTCACACTAAAAAGTAAGAAACCATAATTCCTTTTGCACTAACCTGATATAAGTCCCACATCACTGAACAGGTAAATAACAAAGTCATATGATGGGATACTACAGAGAAAAGACAATGAATGAAGTAAAATTGCATCATGGACAAACATAGACTTGAGAAAAAGCAGGCCACAGATGTTTTGTATAGCAAGATACCATTACAGAATTTTGAAAGATGCAAATCAATACTGTGTTCTTTCCCTAGGACTGCTGTAACAAATCAGCACACATTGAGCACCTTTCAGTAACAGAAATGTATATGTGCAAGCAAAATAATAATCTTCCAATGTTTTCCTTCTATAGAGGCATAATTAGAACTAGCAAGTGTTCAACTCTGCTTTTTCAAAGAGAAAATCCTAATTCTTGTTTTATATACTCCTACAAAGTAGTTGCAATAACCACTGTCACATGGCTGTGCAACGTTTTAACAAGTGGACACCATGTTTAACAGGCACGCAAATGCAATAAATAGTTAAACAATGAATTGGCACATTATCAAAATACAGAACTCACCGGGAGTACTGAAAAGTGGTAATATTATAAACACATTTAACTGCTTACTAGGCTTTAAATGAAAGACATTTGTCGGCATTTGTACGTGATCATCAGTGCTACCTGTAGTTCTAGAAGGGATTATCCTAAGAAAAATGACCCCCAAAGCAAAACTTCCAATCTAATATGAATGACAAGCAAAGCTTCTCTAAAACACACATATTGCAAATTTACAATAGATAGATCGTAAAGTAGCATTAACTGAGTAATATCTACAACATTATAAAATAGCATTTATTATTACAATATGACACTTCCTGTTATAGAAGACAAGAAATAAAATACACAAAATAATATGTTAACTGTAATATAACTACCTCAATAAAAGCACAATTCAGGGGCTGGAGAGATGGCCTAAGCACGCCAACTGCTCTTGCAGAGGACCCAGGTTCGATCCCCAGCACCTACATGGTGGCTGAGAGCCATCTGAAACTCCAATTTCAGGAGAACTCCAGTTTCAGGGGAATCTGACACCCTCTTCTGACCTCCGCGGCATTGAACGACATGGGTGCACAGACCTGCATGCAGACAGTACATTCATACACATAGAGAAAAATAAACAAATAATTAAAAATATATATTAAAAAAAAGAAGCACAATTCATTCAGCTCTATTGTATAACATCTCAGTATATTCTCTATGCATATATGTGTACATTTTTTCCTCATTCAACTTTGAGTGTATGGCTTAAAAAGTGGGCATTTTTCACTTGTCAATGTTGTTATAGTTTCCTATGGTTGCAGTATTAGCCACAAATCTGGGAACTATAAAATAATACAGGGCTTGAGTGTAGCTCAATGGGTAGAGCACTTGCTTGGCAAGCCACAGATCCTTGGGAAAAGAAAAAGAGAGGAAGGAAGGAAGGAAGGAAGGAAGGAAGGAAGGAAGGAAGGAAAAAGGATCTCAGTGAGCTAAAAGTAAGGTCTCAGCCTGGCTGTGTTCCTTTATAGAAAGTTTAGGTGAGAATCCACTTTACTGGCTTTTCCACTTTCTGGAGGCAGCCCATGTCTCTTGGCTCACAACCCTTCTCTCATCAAAACCTTCTATCATCAAAACAATAGGCGACCAAATCTTCATACTGTGTCAGACTAACTTGGAATCTCCCATTCCTTTTTCACTTATGGTGACCCTTGTGATTTCACTGGTCCTATCCAGATAACCTATTACAACCTCTCTCTCCTGGTCACTTGATCAGCTGAGCTCATGTCCCTTTTCCATGTAACAGGACATAACCACAAGTTTCAGGAAAAGGCTTGAGTATCTTTGACAAGCCATTATTTCACCTCCAGAAACATATTCTCAGTGTTCCTACAATTCTTTTTTTTTTTTTTGTTCCTACAATTCTGAAACAGATTCTTTGCCATCTTTTCAATAGCTGCTGTGTATTTATATAGAGTAGATGATAATTCATTGTATCATTTTCCTGGTACAGATATATGATTTCATTTGCAATTCTCAAGCAGTAAAAATAATGAGTTACAGTTTCCAATGCTGCTATTTATATTCATATATTCAACTTCATGAGAGGGCAAAGAATGACCAATCACATCTGTTTTCACTCAGCACAGTGGTGTGAACTCCACTCCTGATGTCCAGCCATGGCCTTCTTGTTCTTTGTTACCAAATTAGCAAGTGGAAATTAAGATTTGATTTCCGTTCTTTAGTTCTACTAAGATGTTGGCTACCCATTTTATGAACTCATGTGCCACCTGAGCCTCCAGTAAAAACAAAAGCAGGCTTAAAAAAAAAAGATGTTGGCTACCTGATTTTTCATTCATACAATACATACATCTATGCTTAGTTGCTTCAGTCATTACTCAATGAAATCTGCAATCTGTCAGGACTGTCACTGATGTTGAAATCCTTGGGACTGAACTTTCTTGCATGGTCTCTTCATATTATTACCAAGTCTCCACACTGACTTGCACTGCCACAGCCTGTAAAAACTCACCTGCCCCTCCAGGTGGAACACAATTCTATACCCCACCACAACATTCAGTACCAGGAGGCCAAAACTTTGCAGCCTCCATATTAGCTTGTCTTGAGTACTACTCTCATTGACAACTCTTCCCCTGTCCCCCACATACACTTGTACACGTGGATCTTCTACTATTCCACTGTTGTATCACCCTCTTCGGTGGAAAGAACAGCTAGCAATGCTTATTAACTACTGGAGAATTCCTGTACCCCAATATCTGTACCCTGAAATCTCACCCCAAGTATTATAACCCACACTCATCTTACAAGTTGCTCTTGTATTTATTTTCACTGTTATACTTAACACCCTTTATTTATCATTCTTACATGCCTTCCAGAAAAAAAAACCCTGATAGAAACACGTCCTGCATATTCTGAACTGCATAAATATGACAGAGGCAAGCATCCTCACAATAGGGACCTTTCAGGCATTCTATTTGTTAACAAAAGTCCATGAAACTTTTATAAAGGTTCATCACTTTCTCTACATACTTATTCTTCTATTTCCTCATTTTAAAATAAAAGAATGATATGGTATATTGGTATATGAAAAATGTCCCCCATATCCTCCAAGTATTTAGAATAATTTCTCCCTAGTCCATAGTGCTCTTTTCAGAGGGTCCGGAGGTAAAGCCACCTCAAGGGATTGCTGGAGGAAGCTTGAAACTGGGGGCAGGCTTTGAGAGTGTATGGTCTCATCCCACTTACAGTTTCTCTGTCTGCTTCCTGAACTGCTTGAAGATTTGAGCTTTAGGGTATCTGCTACAACTGCCTCCTGCCAAAGAGAGAAAGAAAATATCATAAATTAGCCTTTTCTCCAGGGACTAGACAGCCACAATAAGGTTTGACATTCCCACATCATGGGCATAACCATGTGGCACCATTGAAGGTCAATCCTAAGGAAAGTGAAATACTGCCTGTATCTATCTACCTCACACCACAACATCTATGTAATATTCACTGATTTATAATCCAAGAAATACTCAAAATCTGTGAACTCAGCCATATTTATATGACTGTCAATTTGAGTAACTTATTTAAGAGACTACATATTAATTGGTCTGCTTATAATCGTATGGAAAGGCTTCTTCATTCAACCTTATGACTATTCCTTATAGCACTGCCACAGACTCTTCTTTTAGCAGTTGGTCATTCCTGATGTTATCATTAACCTATGTAACAGCCTTTAATGAAAACCAGGATGATGCATTTTTCATTATCTCAGCACATGAAGATATTTTTCAAATTTTCAAATGAAGATATTCACATATTTGAATGCAAATATGATTCTACCAACAGTCAAAACCCTCTACTTATCAAAAGGAAATGACATTTTGTGTTGGCATGGATGTGGTTTCTAGGTGCCTAGTCCACATCTAAATCTTTTTTTTTTTTAATCAGACAAACTCTTCTACTGTGGCTCACTTCACCTGTGATGGCCATTTATGACCTTTTGATACTAAGGAACTTTTAAAACTTTCTTCCTTTGGGGAACCTAGAAACACTTTAACAGATGTAGTGATTTAGTCACTAAACCAATATTTATTTACACTAGCTGTGCTTTGAGATCTTCTCTGGAAGGTCAATGGTATAAGCAGATCTAGGAATAAGTTCTCAAGTGTGAGCACTTTCAGGTCCTAAAGGTGAGGCAGAAAGGAGAAGATGAAATGACACAGATAAAGAAGGAGAACGTGCAACACTGGCTCCATGCACTCAGTCCACATGTCTGAGATGGCACTCCTCCATCAGGACTTCATAACATAAAAGATCGCTCTTCCTGTATATGGAACAATGCCATATATAATCTCTACCAGATGGCCATGGACAGCTTATGGAGGTGGATGTGTAAAGAAAACATCCTCCTTAGCACTCTTCATTCTCTACCGCCCTTTGGGTGTCTCAAAACAGCACCCAGGATTTCTGCAATGAATTTACTCTGGGAATGCAGTAAGCTCCTGTCTCCTGTTTACACAGCAACTGTTACTCTCTTCCTCACAAGAAATCTCACTGCCCTCTTGCTTCTAAAAGTAAATCAAGAAAATATCCCTGCTGGCAAATGAAATGAATCTGCCAACCATTGACAGAAAGGCCAGAAAAAAAGAATTTAGGAAGAAAATCAGAATTCCTCCCATGACCTTCCCTATGATACACGCTGGTACCCCCCTTTAGAAGTTTAAGTTAGTACCCAGTAATAGCCTGCCATATACAGACTCAGACAATTGAAGGTCAAGACACCTGGAATGGCTTATCTAACTCTAGAACTTCAGCAAGAGTAAACAAATTCCTCTACATTTTGGCATCTTCTCCCTCACACAAGATGATAATAAAGCACACTCAGGGGTATCAAAACATTGCTTGATACCAGCAAAAATTGTAGAACACAGTGTTTGGGAACAATGTGAACGTGTAAATTTAGAGAAGTGCCATCCTCCAGACTGGTAAAAAAGTAGCTCTGAATTTTCAAAAATTAGTTTAACAGACTTATCATAAGGAGTGTAAATCCCTAGCACCTCAGAAAGGGCATAGGAAACTGGTCTTCAAAAATGATATTGGATATTTGAAGGGAACTGGTGGAGTATTAACTTTCTTACTCAACACGTGGTTTCACAGTCTCCAGATGTCTTCTGCAGAGAACCTGTCACTTCTGAGCACACTCAAGCTTCAGATTAACCAGAGGGAAGATGACAGGAGGGAAACGCACCAAGAGCATATTGAACAGTGTGTGCCCCAGGCCCAGCCAAGAGATTCCTTTTTAAAAATATTTTTAATTGTTTTAGAATTGCATACATCTATATAATGTGTTTTGATCAAATCCACCCTCATTTCCTCTCTTCTGATTCCTATCCTAGTCTCTCATCTCTATTCCCTCCCAATTTCATATGCTTCTTTTTATTATTCCTTACTTTTGAAAATGTAATACATGAGTACTGTATTTACAACATTTCCTCTCCCCTATCCAATTCCTTCTATGTCCTCCCAACTCTCTCAACTTTGTGACCTCTCCTCTAATTACTATTGGTACACACATATATATATAATATATTTTGTTGCATACATGTGTATGCATATATATTATGTAATATATGCATATATTATGTAATATGTATGTATGCATAAATATACATATGTACATGTATATTATAAATGTGCATTGTTTTATATATATATATATATGTATATATATAAAATCTACTGAGTCCACTTAGTGTTGCTTGAAGATACATGTGTTTAAAACTGACCACTTAGGATTGGATAACTTATCATGGAGCTTGTCCTTAGAGAAAACTGGTTCTCCCTCTCCCAACAGCAATCACTTGCCTGTAGCTCTTCATTTAGAGGTGGGACGTTGTGAAATTTTCCCCATCCACAAAGGCCTGTCATTAGTCATATCTTACTAAGGAAACACTAGAGTTGAGATGTCAAGGGTAAAGTATCCCTGTTGTGGCTAGAAGATATTCTCACAGCAGGTTCCTTGCTCCTCTAGCTCTTATACTCTTTCTACTCCCCCCTTCTCCTATGTTCCCTGAGTCTATATAGGGATTGTGTTGTGAGTGTGCCAGCTTGGGTTGAGCACTACAGGGTCACTTAGCTTCTGCATTTTGACCAGTTGTGGATCCCTGTTATAGTCTCCATCTGCTACAAAAAAAAAAAGAAGCTTCTTTGATGAGGGATAAAAAGCTATATTTACTGTGGATATAAGGATAAGTATTTAGAATGCAGCCAGGGATTATATTGGTTTGCAGAAATAGCAGTAATAGGTTCTCCTCTAGGGTCTATGACTTCTCTAGCTATGGGTATTTGGCTAGATTTATAGTACCAGGCATGAACTCTCCCCTACTGAGCAGGACTTAAGTCCAATTGGACAGGTGTTGGTTTCCCCCAAGATAAAAGTACTATTGGACCAAAAAAGATGTTTTGTTGGGCTAGTCATCAGCAATAGAGTCTTACCTTCAGGTTCTGGGATTTAGAGTACAAAGCTAAAGGAGCAAGCATGCCCACGAGTGCATACAAGGCTTTTCTGAAGTGAATGTGTTTTGGTTTGGCTGGGTTGGGGTTTCGTTCTTTCCATTTGCACTGCTGTCATTGCCAATGGGGGGGGGTAGACGAAGCCCTTGAACATGGATTTTTGCCAGTGACTGTCCAGGAAGCGTATAGGCCTTCTGCCTTTGACTAGGACTGCCTCATAGATCTCTCTCAATTCTGAGCTTCTTGGGGTAAGCAGTTACTGGTTTTCTAGCTCTCCAGACTTCAGACAGCTATTGTAAGACTATCTAGCTTCAGACTGAGTAGCCAGTCTAATAAATCCCTACATCACACACACACACACACACACACACACACACACACACACACACACACACACCATTGCTGAGAAGCTAACATGGGATATTTCAGAAAAGAAGTAAAATACCAATAATTTTGGTCACTTTGCATCAGAAGGAATCCCATTCAAATAAGATATCTTCTCTGTACGAAATTCCCAAATAATTACTTTTGATTTTCCTACAGGATTATAAACATTAAAGAGATTAATAACACAACAAGCAGCAAAGTTCTCATGTGAATTTAGCAAGGTTCTAGTTCCCTGTTATTCAAAAACACAGCTGAAGATGTTAGAGTGACTCATAGGTGATAGAATCAGAAATAATGAGATTTTCTTAGATAATACAAAAAGCCCGATTCTCTCTATTGAAAAACCTTAAAAATTGAATGATGGTTTTTCCTGGAACAGTTCTCTGTTCTTCGACATAAGTTCCAGCCCCTTCCAGATTCCAAGGCTACCCCACAGAGGTAAGACTTGTCCCAAGTACTCCACAGTGGCACAACCCAGTTCCTTCCAAAGGATTTGTTAACATCTGCTGCTTCCGCTGGCACAGTCCTCTTAATGTTACTGGCAATTAATGTGAAAGAATTCATATTGTCTTGAACATGTGTAAAACCTAGTGCTACAATTGGTATATTTGAGTGGTTTTGAGAGTTTTCTTCTTGTATTCTTACTTACCAATGAACTCTTTTAAAGTGAGGACTCATAAAATCATCTTGCTAAGTCAAAATAAACCTCCTATTTAAATTATTTGAGTAGTAGAGCTGTTACTGGAGAAAGGCAGAATCACTTTGGTTCTTAGGTAAGTCTGTTTAAGTTTAGGGATGTCTACCCTAGAGCACCTTCCCAGACAGAGAATTAAATAGAGACCAGAAGAAAGTCTAAGTGTACTCTTAGTAAGTCAAAGTAAAAGCATATACCATGGAGCCAAAGTAAACAAACCAGAGAACAAAGAGCTGGGTGCCTCAAGTCATGGGCTAGTTGGCCTTTTAAACTGAAGTGGATGTGAAAAGTTGCCTGCTTTGGGCATGAAAACTGTGCTCTACCTTCTAAGGCCAAAGAAATAATATCCAGATGCTTTAACTGTCTAATCAGGTAAAATCTATTCTGTGGGCCCCAAAATGCAAGATGTGTATTTGAGACAGGGGATCACTAACCACGTGTATTATTATGAATTTACCTTTTAGCTTTGGGACAGCATAAAGCTGCTATGCAAGTTCATTATTAACCTAACAAACAAGTACAGCTCCAAGCTGCTCTTCTATCTTATTTTAAACTTGATGAAAGGTGATCATCTGAAAATCTACCTCCTCTCTGAATTCCCTAACACCTTGCCTGCTCCAACAGTCTTAATAAAGTTACAGAATATTTAGACTCCTCAGTTATGATTTAAAGTGTGTATTTACACACACACACACACACACACACACACACACACACACACACGGGGGAGAGAAAGAGAGAGAGAGAGAGAGAGAGAGAGAGAGAGAGAGAGAGAGAGAGAGGAGAGAGAGAATTAGATGAATTAGACGGTATCTCCCTGGTTCCAAAGAATATTTTTACTTTTCAAGTAGCATTTATTGAACGCCCGTAGCATCCTGAAAACCTTTCAGCTTTGCAACTTCCACTCCACTCAGTGTTGCTGCATCTCAGGATATTCAACGGTAAAGTCAGATACAAATGGCACCAGCTGATAGCACTACTGTGCCGATTACATTGGCTAAGCTCTCAGGTGCTTAGAACAGGGTCCGGCATATGGTAACGTTATGTCTCTTTTGTAAACCTGGGAAGCTGGCATAGACTTCGCAGAGCAGCTGGCGCTAGGAGGACAATTAGGTAAGAGATAGGAAGAAGGATGCTGAGTAATGAGGAAACCTGTTTGAGGAAAGCTTGGAGGCAGGGATGGCCAAAAGCTTATGCTGACCCTAATTAAACCAGCCTGCCTGCCAGGGATTGTCCTTCCTGGAATCCACAGGACAGATGAATGACTGATTGTGAACAAAGCACTCAACTTCTAGCTGTCAAGATATTATCAATATCTTTCAAACTGCTTTGTTGTTATTCAAAACAATTTTGTGCTTAAACAATCTTTTAAAAGTGTAAAAAAAAAAAAAAAAGCAGATCTCTTTGAACGGAATTTCTATCAATCTGCCCCTGCTCACATGCTGCCCAAGCATGTCAAGAGAAGTTGTTCCCAGTGTAAAAATCTTCACACCTCCAAGGTCCGTCTTCTGAAAATGATTGCCTTGACTCCATTTTATGAGTTCTTGATACTGTAGCTCTGGAACCCAGATGGAGCCCCTCTCTGCGCTCACCAATACTTAGAGAAAACAACTGACCCACTAGGAAGCCTATCTTAGATATGAAACTTGCTTTCAAGTGCCTGTACCACAAGAGACTGCATGCCACTGCCTTAAGCATCCAGGGCCAGGTCCTGTACTCCAGAGTCCTTTGAAATGACACAACACATCAAACCTGCCTAGTGGGCCTTGCCTTTCCTGCAAGTAATTAAATAACGGCTTCTGAGCCTGCTTCTCTTGCTCATTTGCCACCCGAATGGCCCATGGCTTTGCAAGTACAGCTTGTCCCTTTCTCTAGGAACTGTAAGTAAAAAACCATCTTTTCAGTAGCAATTACTTCCTGATCTCTTGGCCTCATCATACTGATCAATATCTCTTTGTGATAAAATTCATGGAAGATTTAAGGGTACAGGGGACATATCTGCACATAATGAAGGTAATACACAAGCCCAAAGCCAACATCATACCAAATGGAAAAAAAAATCAAAGCATATTCACTAAAATCAGGAACAAGACAAGGATTCCCACTCTCTCTTTCTCTGTTCAATGCAGTACTTGAAGTGTTTTTTTTTGGGGGGGGGGGTCTTTTTGAGATAGGGTCTCCCTTTAGTTCCAGCTGGCCTGGAACTCACTAGGTAGACCAGACTGACCTTGAACTCACAGAGATCGGCCTGCCTCTACCTTCCAAGTGCTGGGATTAAAGGCATGCACCACCACGCCCAGCTAGTACTTGAAGTCTTAGCTAGAGCAATAAGACAAGTGAAGGAGATAGAAGGATACAAATAGGAAAGGAAAACGTCAAAGTATCCTTAATTGCAGATGATATGATTCTATACAAAAAAAGGCCCTAAAGACTCCACCAGAAAACTAACAGAGCTAATAAACATATCCAGCAAAGTAGCAGGATGCAAAATTAACACACAAAAATCAGTAGCCTCCCTACATACCAACAACAATTACACGCAGAAAGAAATCAAGGAAACAATCCCATTATTCAGGATAAATTAATATATCTTGGAATAAATCTAACAAGGGAAGTGAAAGACTTGTATAATAAAAACTTTAAGATACTGAAGAAAGAAATTGAAGAAGATACCAGAAGATGGAAAGACCTCCCATGCACTAGAACTATTAGGAGTAATATTGTGAAAATGGCCAACCTACTGAAAGCAATCTCCAGATTCAGTGAAATCCCCATCAAAATTCCAACCTAGTTCTTCACAGAAATTGAAAAAATATCTTAAATGTCATATGGAAATACAAAGAAAAATACAAACTAGCCAAAACAATTCCAAATAATAAAAGAGCTGCTGGCGGCCCTACCATCCCTGATATTAAGTTCTACCATGGAGCTATTGTAATAAAAACAGCATGCCACTGGCATAAAAACAGATGCATTGATCAATGTAATAAAATTGAGGATCCAGATTTAAGTCCAAGCACCTACAGTCACCTGATTTTTTATAAAACGATCCAAAACATACACTGAAGAAAAGATAACATCTTCAACAAATAGTGCTGGTCAAACTGGATAGGCAGATGAGAAGAATGAAACTAGATCCTTATCTCTCACCCTACACAAAACTCAACTCTAAATGGATTAATGACCTCATAATAGGTCCAACTGATACTCTGAATATGATAGAGGATAAATCATGGGATATGCTTGAACTTACAAGCAACAGGAAAGGACTTTCTGAAAAGGATCCCAATAGTTAAAGCATTAAGACCAACAATTAACAAATGGGACCACACGAAACTGAAAAGCTGACGCACTGTAAAGAAGACCATTACTTGCGTTAAGTGGCATCCTAAAGAGTGGGAAAAAGTCTTTAACAGTTCTATATCTGACAGAAAGTTGGCATCTAAACTATACAAAGAACTCTAAAAAGTAAGTATCAAGAAACCAAAGAACACAATTAAAAATTGAGGCAAGGAACTAAACAGAGAATTTTCAAAATATGAATTGAAATTTGCTGAAAAATATTTTAAATGTTCAATAACCAAGTGTGGTGGTGCATTTGTGAGGCAAAGGTAAGCAGATCTCTGTGAGTTTGATGCCAGCTGGTCTACATAGTGAGTTCCAGGCTAGCCAGTACTACATAGTGAGACCTTGTCTCAAAATAAAGAAATAAAGAAATAATGTTCAACATCTTTAGCTGTTAAAAAATGCAAGTCAAAAGTACTCTGAGATTTCATATTTCCTCAATCAGGATGACTAAGATAAAAAGCAAAAACAAAAATTAAATGACTGCAAAATTAGTGTGAATTGGAGACAAAGGGAACACTTATTCCCTGCTGGTGGGAGCACAAAGTGGTACAGCCACTACAGAAATCAGTGTTGGGATTCCTCAAAAGCTAGAAATAGATCTACCACATGATCCAGCTGTACCACTTTTGGGCACATACCCAAAGGCTTTGATATCCTACCACAAAAAATATGTGTTCTCCCATGTTTGTTACTGCTCTATTCATAATATAATTGCTAGGAAATGGAAGCAACCTAGATCCATCAGCTGGCGAATATATAATGAAAATGCAGTACATTTCATCGTATTTAGACCTCCTCCCCATCTTCATTCCTATAGCCTCCTCCACCAGATTCCATGCATTCTGTCATATGCTGACAGTCAAGTTTGAAGTATCAAGTCATGTTTTGAATACTCAGCTGTCCCTCTGTGTAAGTTCATCTACTGGAGCCTGGTCAGCCTTAAAGAAGATTGCTCATCCTCACTCAGCAGTGATCAGCTGCCAGTAGCTCCTCAGGTAAGATTGGAGCCTGCATCCATTTCCCCAGCACTGTCCTGGGTTTTTGTCTGATTGAGTTTGCATGGGTCTAATGCATGCTTCCACCTTTGTTGTAAGTTCATAGGAGCAAGTTCCCAAAAGCCTGGAAAAGACTCCATTTTCTTTAAGGGTGTAAACCATGGTAGGTCAACCACAGTCTGAAGGATAAACCTATGCCTAAGACTATTTGGGCAGCAGAAATTAACTAAATGGACTTAAAACAAAATGAAACAAAACAAAGACATGAAATTAAAATTGGAAGGATAGGGAGGGAGGAGGTGGATGTGAGAAGAGATGGAGGAGGTGAGATTATATATGATCAGAACCCTAAAAATATTTTAAAAATGAAGGAAGAAACACAGGTATGGGTCTCATCTACTTTGAAAGGGACCCACCTTGGTACGTCTACCAGGACCAAAGTATTGGAAGACTTGATTAGTCTTTGGGAACATAGTGCATCTCACAGAGGTCTGTCACCTTAACATCTCCACCCTATTTAGGTAATCCTAGAGCTCTATGGTGATCAAGATTTATGATTCGGGGCTGGAGAGATGGCCTAGCAGTTAAGAGCGCCGACTGCTCTTGCAGAGGACCCAGGTTCGATCCCCAGTACCCACATGGCAGCTGAGAAACGTCTTTAACTCCAGTTCCAGGGGAATCCAACACCCTCTTCTGACCTCTGCAGCATTGCATGACACAGGTGCACAGACCTACATGCAGACAGTACATTCATACACATACAAAATAAATAAAATTTTAAAAAAGTTTTATGATTCACCTAAAACCTTTCAAATGGAGGCATTCCCAAGAAATTGGAATGTTGGTCCTGTCTAAGGATACATCAGAGCTTTTTATTTCTTTTGCAGTGTGTGTGTGTGTGTGTGTGTGTGTGTGTGTGTGTGTGTGTATGTGTGTGTGTTTGTCAAGCCTAGAAGACAACCTTGGTTTTATTCCTCCTCAGGGGTCATCCATCCTGGCTTTGTTGTTGTTGTTTCTGTTTGTTTGTTGAGACATAGCTCATTGGAATATAGGCCTCACTGAGGAGGCTAAATTGGCTGGCCAGTATGTCCCCAAGTATCTGCTTGTCTACACCACCCTAGTGTTGGGACTACAGTGCAATGCCACCATACATGACTTTTCCCATGGGTGCTAGGTATTGAACTCAGGTCCTTATAGTTGTATGCAAGCACTTTACCAACTGAGTTATCTCCCCAGCTCTGTATTTTTTACCTTCAATGTAATATCAGTTTACTCAGTTATTTTGTAAAGAACCCTCCATCTCTGAAATTCTGTGGTTGTAAACTGCTCCTCAAAGATATTGACAGAAAATTATATAATCCTGTAATACTACTTTAAGATAATAACAATCAGGATTAACCTAATTTTTTAACTTTATGCCTTCTTTTTCTTTCCTATACTATACTTCTCCAAAAAAGGACTTTTCCTTTGTGAGTTTTAATTATCCCTGCTACTTACTGTAGGCCAATTAAAATAAAAAGCTCACTCCAGAGAAGGAAATGAACGTTTTTTTCTCTAGACTAATGTAGGCCTTCATTCTATACCTTGCCTAACATTTTATCAGCTGTGATCTTTGTCTTCAGTTGGAAAAGGAATGAGGGAATTAATGACTCATCACCCTCTGGGGTTCCACAGGTCAGGAGTTCACAGACTGTACCCTCCTACACTTCACAGAACTCAGAAGAACCACAGTGATCTTTCCTAAAAAATAAGGAAATGAATCATAGGGCTTGACCAAGACTTAACCAGTTCTGACCCCAAGTGAAGAAATCATGAGAAAGCAGATGGCTGATTGATAAGTAAAACCAAGAGCAGGAGACAGAAAGACTTTGGCTGACGTCACTTCAACTGGGAATCTTGCAACTTGACAGAAGGTGCATTCCAGGACCACCACAAGGCCCAGCTGCAGTGATATTGGGACCATCACTGTAAAACTTCAGGCTCACAGCAGGTTAATGTTGCACATTAAGTATCTTGCCTAGTCATTAAATATGGAACTCAATACTTACTCCCTTGACCACGCTGTTTTTCCAATACAGAAAATAGAGTCCTGTACTGATGACTCAATGAAGTTACCAAAGAAGTATAATCATTGCTTAAAGACATATTTGGGCAAAAGAAAAATATGACCAGCAGGTGAGAGGCTTAATCTTGCTTAAACAAGCCAAACTCCAATGCACACCTTGCACAACTAGAAGAAGGAAATGAGCGAAGGGCTGTCATTGACATTCAGCTTGGCCAGTGGATTATCAATCACGAGAAAGAAAGGCAAAGGCAAAAACTGTAGAGATTTGGAGATCCGATCTACTCTTCAGCAGGCATCAATGTCAGGACCAAACGCTGGGCTATACAAACCACGTATTTCTTCGTTAGAGACTTTAATGCTGTAGAGATTGTCTCTGTGGAAACATCCAGCTATTGCAGTCAATAGAATTATATTTATTCTCCCGCAGGCCAACTTCTAAATACTCTTAATACGTTAGTATTGAATTCTACTCAAATGTAATTGACTTAATCACTTTAGTAGCAACAGAGAGAATTCTTGCTTTTAAGAAATTTACTATTAACCAGGTGGGTGTAGTGCCTTTAATCCCAGCACTCCAGAGGCTGAGGCAGACAGATCTCTGTAAGATCTAAACCAGCCCGGTCTACATGGGGAGGTCTAGGCCAGCTGGGGCTACAGGGAGACCCTATTCAAAAACAAAGTTTACTATTAAGTGAAGGAAACAGTAAATGGACACTTACTATAACAGATATCATTGCAAAAATACAAGTAAAAGAAACCATGGAAAAAGGTATTCTTATCAAAGACCTTATGCCAAAGGTAAGATGTGGGCTGTTTTAAAGAATTGGTAAGGGCCGGGCGTGGTGGCACATGCCTTTAATCCTAGCACTTGGGAGGCAGAGGCAGGCGGATCTTTGTGAGTTCAAGGCCAGCCTGGTCTACAGAGTGAATTCCAGGATAGCTGGGGCTACAGGGAGACCCTGTCTTGAAAAGACAAAAAAAAAAAAAATTGGTAAGGCTTTCTTGGGCAAATTGAGAGGAAATACACTCTAGGAAGATGGAACAGAAAGAGCATAGTCATTCTTTAAAACAGTTCCCAAGCCCATCCCAGCATTACACCCCTTGTTCTAGTTTCATTTCTCTTGCTGTGATCAAACAGCTTGAAAAAAACAACTGGGGAGAAAAGGTTTGTTTGGCTTACAATTCCCTGCTACAGTCTATCAAGGGGAAGTCAGCATAGGAACTGAAAGCAGCTAGCCAGATCACATCGACAGTGAAGAGCAGAGAGAAACTAATACAGCCAGGCTGCCTGCTTGCTGCCTCTTGGCCAGCTTCCTTCACTCTTCAGGACACAGCCTAGGGAATGGCACCACCCACAGGGGCAGTTAACAAGACAGTCCCCTAGACATGCCAACAGCCCAACCTTGTGTTGTCAGTTCTTTAAGAGTCTCTTCCAAAGGAGCTCCAGGTTGCACTCAGTTGCAGTTAAAACCAAATGGCATACCACTGACACTTCTTGCTTTTTACCTCTCCCCTTCTAGTTAACTTCTTTCTTCAAATTTGCCATAATTTCTGAATCCTCAGTGCCAAGAACACTTTTCTTCTAGGTTTCTTTACTTAAAGGATTTCTTCTGTTCCTGTTAGAACAGACTGTGATAATTTGCGGTTTTGCAGACTACCCAGTTTCTATCGCAGCTGCTCAACTGCGCTGTTAAGGTGTGAAAATAGCCTCGTGTAATATGTAGTGGAAGGAGCATGTTGTTTTGCAATATAGCTCTGTTTACAAAGCGGAAGGAGAATGGAATGGAACCTGTGGTTTGTAGCTTGCTAACCCCTAGGGTGGAATATCAGGGAGAGCTTCTCAAGGAAGGGGATATTTTTACTCCATGAAATACACATGTATGTCCTGTGGCTCTGCTCTAGTGGATGTTCCACTGAGATTCATAATTAACTGAGCATCCCCTACTCTGTCAGACAATCTGAATATCAATAATCAACATTTTATGCCCTTTTAATAACAATGCCAAAAGTTGTGAATACCTGAAAACTAAAGAGATGGCCCAGCAGCTTATAACATCGGCTGCTCTTGAAGATGACCCTGGTTCAATTCCCAGTACCCATACAGAGGCTAAAAATCATCCACGTAACTCCAGCATCAGGGACCCCAACACCATCTTCTGGCCTCTGCAGGGATTGTGCAACATGGGTGCCCTTACATACATGACACTCATATACATAAAATAATAAAAAAATTTTGAAAATGTAACTACTCTGATTCTGGTTAAATGGAATGAATGCTAGCCTTTATTCAGTGCACCTTTCCCCACCCTTCATGTTAACTTTTCATCCCCTGTCCTCTATCTCCTTTAAGTTCCATGGTAACTTTGCATCCCCTGTCCTCTATCTCCTTTAAGTTCCATGGTAACTTTGCATCCCCTGTCCTCTATCTCCTTTAAGTTCCATGGTAACTTTGCATCCCCTGTCCTCTATCTCCTTTAAGTTCCATGGTAACTTTGCATCCCCTGTCCTCTATCTCCTTTAAGTTCCATGGTAACTTTGCATCCCCTGTCCTCTATCTCCTTTAAGTTCCATGGTAACTTTGCATCCCCTGTCCTCTATCTCCTTTAAGTTCCATGGTAACTTTGCATCCCCTGTCCTCTATCTCCTTTAAGTTCCATGGTAACTTTGCATCCCCTGTCCTCTATCTCCTTTAAGTTCCATGGTAACTTTGCATCCCCTGTCCTCTATCTCCTTTAAGTTCCATGGTAACTTTGCATCCCCTGTCCTCTATCTCCTTTAAGTTCCATGGTAACTTTGCATCCCCTGTCCTCTATCTCCTTTAAGTTCCATGGTAACTTTGCATCCCCTGTCCTCTATCTCCTTTAAGTTCCATGGTAACTTTGCATCCCCTGTCCTCTATCTCCTTTAAGTTCCATGATAACTTTGCACCCCCTGTCCTCTATCTCCTTTAAGTTCCATGGTAACTTTGCATCCCCTGTCCTCTATCTCCTTTAAGTTCCATGGTAACTTTGCATCCCCTGTCCTCTATCTCCTTTAAGTTCCATGGTAACTTTGCATCCCCTGTCCTCTATCTCCTTTAAGTTTCATGATAACTTTGCACCCCCTGTCCTCTATCTCCTTTAAGTTCCATGGTAACTTTGCATCCCCTGTCCTCTATCTCCTTTAAGTTTCATGGTAACTTTTCATCCCCTGTCCTCTATCTCCTTTAAGTTTCATGGTAAATTTTCATCCCCTGTCCTCTATCTCCTTTAAGTGTCAAGGTCTGTGCCATTGAGAACATCTGGAAGCTACTCATTTGGTCATCTCATAATCCCCCTGATGGCCCTGGAACTATGTTGCCTGCAGCTGAAATTGCTGATGAAAGCTTATCTGGACAGCACAGGACTACAACACAGACTATATTATCACTGGAGCTGTTTGCAAGTCACACATCTAGCTTTCTCCATAGCAAACCTGTTTTCTACAATCTGGTGCCAAAGACTTTATATTCCACAAAGAAATTTGAGACACCAGCCAGTTGTGGAGACCTTTTACCTGCTGTGGGGTATAGGAAGTTAGCACTTGGAGTCCAGCAGGCCAAAATCTGAGAATCTGGGGACGAAATGCCAGTCGCAATCACTGAGCACCTCCCTCTTTGTCAGTTATACCTAATAACGAGTTTAACTATGATACTTTCATACATGCACTTAAGGTACTCATCATACTCACCCTTCTTAGTCTCTTTCATGTCACCTCCCAGTCACTCTTACTCTTGACCATGGATCCCAGGACAGCCTCCTGTTTCCTCCTCTTCCATAGCTAGCTAGCTCTCTGCCCTACTGGCTATTCACACTCATACAGTTTATGCTTTAAGAAAACCAATAACTGCCATAGCACAGTTGCTGCTGGCTGTTCCCACCTAGGCCTCCTCCAGCTGAGGACCCATGGCATCCTCCTAGTTCTTCAATGATGACATTCATGTCCGTAATGGTAGCATTGCTCCTGGATGAGTGGAGAAGGAGGGAGGACTCACAGCTGACCCTTCTCTATTCCACCATTAACTGCAATCACAGAATATGACTGTCCTAGAAACTTGAAGATCAGAGATAGGAAACATCTACATTACCAGCTCAGGTTTCAAGGCTTCTTCCTAGATGATATTCTACCTGCCTCTAATCTTACCTCTTCATAGAACCCTTGATAGAATCTGTGAATAACAGAGGAGCCACAGCGTCATAAAATCCCTTGACATGGCCAAATGGCTTGAAACTAGCTATCTGCCCTCATTGAAGCCTTTTCAACCAGCCACTCACAGGCAGCCGGTTTGTACAAACAGCCTGTCTGCTTAAAGACTCTAAGGTACCAGAAGTAATCTTAACAAAAGCCTTTCATTTATGCAAAGACACCAGGCCCTGGCAACAAACACATTCTACCTGAGCCCAAAGGGAAATAAAAGGGTCCCATGACCCCCACCAGGGTGCAGAGAACTTCTCTTCTAGAGAAGATTCTAGGCCCTCTTCCTAGTCTCTTTAATTAAAGTACACATTCTTCGCCCACTGCAGTTCTGGCTCTGCTTCTTTTTCTTAACTTTAAACTCCTTCCTTTTCTCTCTCCAAAAATCTAACAACCCCTCTTTCACACTAGGAATGGTCTTCCTGAAGTGGCATCCCATTCCTATGCTAAGAAAAGGGAGCTGGTTGATATCTGGTGACTTGAGGATGAAATCTGGACTTTTCTACAAGGCCTTCTATTTTATCCCTATGTATGGTTCCAGCCTTGGCCTTAAGTGCCACCTACAATAAACTTTACATGTTGCTGTCATTCCTTAAAGCATGAGTGTGCTTTCTGTGTCAATCATTCTTTCCTTGATTCAATGACTGTTACCTATATATGAGTGTGACTTAAGGTGGTCATGGTGAAATGCACAGGAATAAAATGGTGGAATGATCTTACATCATTAGAAGATGAGGGCAGCTGGGCAGGGAGGAAGATGCAGTCTGTGTGAAGAAAGCTGTGAGCAGAGAAGCACCTGAAAAACATAGCAAGGACAGTTATTAACTCTGAGAAGGAAGTGGAGGTGAGGAGTCAGGCTGGATATTTTTGTGAAATATAATTTTCTGAAATGTGTTCTCCCTTATCATTTGGTAAGTCTGACAACCATGTGTGAGTGTAACTCTAACATATTTTACAGATTTATTTCAACAAAGATGTCTGACCAGGCAGTCGAATGTGGTAGCACCTGTGATTCCAGCACTCAGGAGGCTGATGCAGGAGGATGGTGAGTTCAAGACCAGACCAGGCTGCATAATGAATCAGTATCTCATATAATTCTTCTCAATACATCTATTTTCATTTAGTTTTTCTTCTAATTTATTTTGCCTTTTAGCATTCCTTTTATAAAAACTAGCAATGCGTCTATTCACCAGATTAGCTCCAATCCACACACAATCATTTCTGGTTACTATTATATCATCCACTAACAGTAAATATAAAGTCCTTAAAGTTTCACTACAAATATCAATCTGATACACTTATGACTCTCAATACTGAATCCAACACTATTCCTAAAGAAATGAATTTTATTTTTTTTAAAGTTTTATTTATTTATTTTAATTTTTTTAATTAATTTTATTTATTTCTGTATGTGTATGAATGTACTGTCTGCATGCAGGTCTGTGTACCCGTGTCGTGCATCACCGCGGAGGTCAGAAGAGGGTCTTGGATTCCCCTGGAACTGGAGTTCTCCTGGAATTGGAGCTTCAAACGGTTCTCAGCCGTCATGTGGGTGCTGGGGATCGAACCCGGGTCCTCTGTAAGAGCGGTCAGCGCTCTTAACCACTAGGCCATCTCTCCAGCCCAAAGGAATGAATTTTAACATATTTATTTCTGGATATCTGAGAGACTTTTTCCAGCATCGGGGAGCAAACCTAGGGTTTTGTGCACACTAGGGAAATGTGGTGTGACCCAGGCACACTCCAGCCCTGTGAGCTTTTGTTGCCAACAGACAATTATGTGAGTAGTACCCTAGTGAAGGGAAACTTCCTAAACTTACTCATTGTGTCTTGAACGTGCTTTTTTTGCCAGATGAGTGAACATTTACCTTTCTCAGGTAAACATATCACCACTTACACAGTGACATCACAGTCCATTTTTCAAATGTTCAGGAAACCAGACAAGATCACATCAGATCTGGGGTAAATGTCAAGCTTTAGGATCCTAGACAGAGTAGTATTCTAGAAGATCTATTGTGCTGCATTAACTCTTAATGAACTGTCACAAAGGTATGTGGACAGGCAGACCCCTCCACAGCTCAGCTATAGAAAGCAAACATTTCCCAGCACAACCTCAGATGACACTTCTTACTTCTCAGGAGCTCCCTCTTGATAGGAATCTCATGAATGAATTATCCTAGTAACACATCTACCAAAATCACACCACTTCCAGTGGAATAATAAAAGTGAGGAAGCATATTTTGAGATTATTTTTTGTACTAACATGCCAAGCTTTTCATGTCTTATAAATTTTTAATGTTCTCTTAATTTTTAAAAATAACTCCCAGAAATTTGCTTATACACTGCATATTAAAAAGGGTTTCAAGATAGACTGTGTTAAGTGTAATTATCTATCTGAAGAGGGATTACAGTGTACTTCTCCCCTTTATTTCCTATATTTGAGTCTTTTGGATTTCTTTTGGAGCAAATATACTTTTCAGAGTATCCATGATGTTTGATTTGTTTTTGTTTTTGTTTTGCAAACAGGAAATACAGCTTTCATGGTTGTAGAATGTATAGATGCATAATTTGGAGTATTATAAAATAAAATGGAAAAAAGCATACATCAACTCACTATGTAATATGGAATGTAAAGTTATAATTCTTTTTACCTGCATGCAACTTTACTGTTTAAATATGAATCTCTAAATGTGTTCTGAAATTAACCTATAGTTTATTTTCAGACTTTATTATTTGGGTATCTGTGTGGAATGTATATATGCATATTTTGGACTAATATAAAATTAAAATTAAAGGGAATGACAACAAAAACAATAACAACAAAGACTTGCTCAAGGAACTTACCGAAACAGTAGACTTCTGGATTGAAAAAGTTAAAAAAAGATTGAGAAAAACATGGAAGACAGCAGGACTTAACACATATGCCAGAATGCATGAGTTATAGGGAGGGGGAGACGTGGATGGGGGAACAGGCATAAACTTGATTAAGAAATATTGTATGCGGGGCTGGAGAGATAGCTCAGCGGTTAAGAGAACCTACTGCTCTTGCAGAGGACCCAGGTTCAATCCCCAGCACCCACATGGCGGCTAAGAACCATCTTTAACTCCAGTTCCAGGGGAATCCAACACCCTCTTCTGACCTCCACAGCATTGCACAACACGGGTGCACCAACCTACATGCAGATAAAAAATAATAAATAAATTAAAAAAAGAAATATTGTATGAAATGCACAAAAGCTCAATAAAAATTTAAGAAAGAAGAAAAGCAAACAAAACAAAACAAAACTTCCTAATTCATTATCCCATGCATATCAAGTTGTCTGAATATCTCTCAGTGGGTGCTTATTACATGTATATTTTAGTTTGTACCTTAATGGTACAAACATTGAAAAAGGTTCTGTTGAAATAATCAAGAAGCATCATTTATTCTCACCACCAGAAACATTGTGTGAAGTCTAGCCCATTACTGCCTTACCATGACTATTTAGCTGAATTCTAGTTAAAATGAATGGAAAATGGGGGGTGGGGGGGCAAGAGGCTAAGAATCTCCAAGAAGTGTTTTGAACTGCTGCTGTTCCCACACGCCCACCTCCCACTAAGTAATACTAGAAGGTCATGCCTGTAAATTCCCCTTAACTGTTTGTTTGTTTTAACAGCTTTAAACCCAAACCTGTGCCTTCTTCCTGTATCCTCTCTCGTGAATCCTTAGCTACCTTTTCTGGCCTTGTCCTGCTCAATTCACTGACCAAGATGTGCCCTGCCTCTCTGAGAAGTGTTTTCTGAGCACATACTTTGCCAAACTAAGGCACCAACCCTGAAATGGCTCACCTCCTAAGTTCAATGGCCTTATGAGTCTGCCCAATAGAAGCAACTATGGTTGCTTAGTGTGTTGCTTGATTGGTGTTGAGACAGGGTCTTGCTGTGGAGCTCAAGCTAGCCTTGAACTTGTGATCCTCTTCCATCAGCTTCCTCAGTGCAAGCCACCATACCCCATTTAGTATGCTAGTATTACTCAATAGTTGACCTCAAAATGAAGCTAATTCTGATTGGGAAATGATTAAAAGAAATTCTGGATTTCCTTTCTAGTAACTCTAAAGAGGTGGGGGTGGGGATTGTAGCTCTGTAGTTGTCTAGGAGGACAACCCTTATAGGAGCTCCCATTTAATATTTCATCAGAAACAATCAGCCACAGACATGGGATAGCAGCTACCTATGGAGTTGTTGTACCAATCTGTGTATGATCCATGCTGCATGGGTAACCAGGGCCTCGTCCAACTGTATTAAAAATAATTCACGGGTCTGGAGAGATAGCCTAGCAGTTAAGAGCACCTACTGCTCTTGCAGAGGACCCAGGTTCAATCCCCAGCACCCACATGGTGGCTGAGAACCATCTGTAACTCCACTTCTAGGAGAACTCCAGTTCCAGGGGAATCCAAGACCTGCTTCTGACCTCCGCTGCATTGCACGACACGGGTGCACAAGCCTACATGCAGACAGTGCATTCATACACATAAAACAATAAATAAAAATTAAAACAAAAAAAATAATAAAAATAATTCACAGCAGAGGATGGAATATTTATGCCAATATCAGTCAGTTCTGAAGTATTCCTTATCAACCTCATCGCTAAGGCTATCTGCACCTAACCCAGGGTAACTTTTTTCCCTGGGAAGTAGCTCAAGCCAGATGCAGTTGTAAGGCCTAGAGAAGGAGGTATAAGTCATCCATACTAATAGAATTATTTAGTGTCCACAGACCTCTCCACCATGTCTCATTGACAAGTGTCCAATTTTTTCTACCTTTACATTAAAATTTGTATTTAAGGACAAGTCAGTATATATCTTTTGTTAGGCAGTTACTTTCTGTTTTTCTAATCTAAACTAGCAGTTAAGAAATCAAGAAAAGTAAAGGTGTTGATAGAAGGCAGAAGTCTTGAACCTCTGAGTTGGAACCAGCTCTGTTGCCCATTAGGCAGTGGGTGACCTCAGATGCCTGAGTGTACTGGGAGAGAGGTAAGAGCCTAGAGACCAAGTTAGGAAAACATGTCTCAAATCTAAGAGAACGTGGAGAATGAACATGCCCACTTCTCTTTTCTGTTGTTTCTCTTCTGTACCTATCTACTCACTGCAGAGCTTAATAACAAGATGTGCTTATTATGCCACATTGATTTGTTAATGTTCCAGTAAATGTAAAATGAAAGCTCAAAAACAGTCTAGAGTACGGGACCCCAGAAACTTCTCCTACTCAGCTATGACCTTAGCTTTCTGTTCCTTCTTCCATTTTCCTGGCATCAGCTCTTTGATTTTTACCCTTTTACTTCCAGTTTTCTAGACTTGTCCCTGTGTAAAGAAACAAATCATATGCTCTTTGAATAATACTTGTTCTCATAAAATAGTCTCTTGATCTCTGATTGTCAAATTATATGCAAAGTGTAGAGTTAGGACTGGCTTATTACTGATTGGGATGGTTAGTGTATCAACCTGACACCTTGGAGAAGAGCCTCTGGTTATGCCTGTGGGGGAATGATTATCTGGACTGCATCAATTGAGGTGGGAAGATCTGCCCAACTGTAGATGGCATCATTCTCCAGGATGGGATCCTGGATTATGAGCATGAAGAAAGGGAGCTAAGCAGTAGCATGCCTTCGCCTCTATGCTTCCTGACTGTGGATGCAATGTGACCAGTAGCTTCAAGCTCCTGCCATCTTGATTTCCCTGCCATGATGAACTACATAACCTTGAACTGTGAGCCAGAATAACCCCTTCATCCTTGGATCATTGCACTGTGACTAGGAAACATATTTATACCTGGGTTCATCACTGTCAGCTGAAACATAGCCACATCATGAGTAGAACCAAGTTCAGATCAGCATCTCCATGGATGGATGGGTCCTTGCCCAGGTCTCTAGACTAAATAACTGCTTTTGTCCTCATCTTTCTCCATTAACATAAGCTTGTTCCCTCTTGGATCTTGGAACCCTCCAGATATCCAGTGGCTCAATATTCTCTTATTGTCCAGTATCATCATCTGCCTCATGCTAACCCCCTTCCCTACAAGCCTAAGAGTTTTGATGCCAGGTTTCATAAAGTATAGCCCCTAACCCCAGTGTTGAGGAAAAAGGGAAGAAAGGGAGAGATGCTGGTTCATGGAAACTCCCACAGAATTGTATAGCAAGCTACTTAGGATCCTTCAACAAAACACCCTGGACTGTGTTTACAACAGCTGACACCTAACTTCTCACAGGCATAGAGTCTGAAAACCCAAGATCCAGTGCCCAGAATGGTGATTCCTTGGTGTGATGGCTAATCCTAATTGTCAGCTTGACGTGAGTTAGAACCATCTCAGAGACAATCCTCTGGGTGTACTTCTGAGGATGTTCTCAGTGAGGTTTAACTAGGGTGAGAAGACCCATCTGGAATGTAGGAAGCATCAGGACTTGGACCAGGTCCTGGACTCGATCAAAAGAAGAAAGTGAGCAGAACACCAACATTCACGGCTGTTTCCTACTTGTGGACACCATGTAAACAGCCACCTCAGGCTCCTGATGCCATGTTTCTCCACTGTGATGTCAAGCTGAGAGGCAAACCAAACCCTTCTTTCCTGAAATTGCTTTTGTTTGGCATTTTGTCATAGCAATAGAAAAGTAACTAATATGCTGGAGAAGTCTCTTTTCTTGCCTTGCAAGCAGCTGCCTTCTCCCTGTGACCTCCAGTGGCCTTTCCTCTGTGCACTTTCATGTAAAGTCAAGAATCACAGTAGACCCTACCCTTATGACAACATTTAACCTTAGTTTCTCACCCCCCCAAAAAAAATTTCTATCTCCAAAAATACATTATGAGGTTTGAATTCTACATGAAAATCTGAGGAGTACAGACATTCAGTTCATGGCAGTGAGTGAGGTGAGGTGGGACAGTTCCAGGCAAGAACTGGTTCCTTGGACCCTTCACCTATATACATGATGACTAACAATGAGGATGATGCTGAGGGTAATGATGGTGCTGGCTGTGGTGAAATTCAGGGATATTAAGTCAGCAACTAAACTGAAAGAGAAAACCAATTGCACCTTTGGTCAAGCCAAGTGAGTCATTTACTTGAAATTGGAAAGTTATTTGAAAATGAAAGATGTAAAATTCCCTTGCCCAGTTAAGCCACACTGCTAACACTCTACAATGTACTTTTTTAAAGCCCCACAACATTACTTGTCAGATTAAAAGAATTAACTGCTTGGAAGAAGGACATATATATAAAAGAAGCTAGAGGAACAGGAGTCCGAGTCCAAAGCTGTGATGCTTATCCAAGCACTTACCTACAAAAGAAGGAAGACTTACTTATCTTTCATCCATTCATTCCATAATTACTTACTGATTATCTGATGGCACTTGATGGATTCAGAAAATGAAATCAAATTGGCTTTTTTGCAACCTGACCAATACTCCTGTCAAGAAAAGATAAGTTCATGAAGCCAAGAGCAGGAACAGAGACAGGAAGAGTTAGGGGATAAATGCAGTGATCCTGATCAGAAATAATGGTGACCTGAACTTTAGTGGCACAGAAACAGGCAAATTAAAGAGATATAACTGAGAGGCCTGATCAGCTCATTTGGAAATACCATTCTTAGGATAAGAGAAATGGAAGCTGTTGAGTATCACTTTTCAAGATCCAGGATATAATACCTGTAGTTCCCATTAGTAACTACTGTGAGCCTTTTCACACATTATGTCTGCAGCATGATGGAATGGAGGCAGATTGACATGAAGCACTTCAGAATGTATGTTCCCTAGCTAGCTATCCCATCATGGAAAGGTTAACTTCTCCATGCCCTGAAGCCTTGCCAGGTTCAGTGAGTCAGTGTATGTCCTCGACCACATGCACTTTTGTGTCTTGAGTTACTGGGACATTCTATGAGATTATAGTTAGTTCTAGCAGGTACTGTTGGTGCTCCACCCAGAGCTTGCCCATCTACTGTGTCAGCAAGTAGTATCTCAGATTGGCCCTCAACAATAAAGTCAATAATGGTTCTGTGACCCCAGGGCTCATCTGCAGTCACTGACAGGTTTGAAAGGGAAAGCCAGCTCTCTGTAATGTCATTTATTCTCTGAACAACACTGTCCAGTTCACAAATAATAAGGGCCAAATGCACTATTTAAATTTTGGTAGCCTCATTTTAAAAAATAACAAAAATTCCATAATTAGGACCATATATATATGGCCACTTGCTTTTGTTGAAGATAAAAAAGACAATGCACTAGGTGAGGGATTATCTTTTAGCATTGGTTCAACTGGCCATTCATATCTTAAAAATAATAAATAAGCCTCAAACTCAATTCCATAACTGTATAAAAAGAGTAATGCCAAAAAACTTAAAATTATAAAACTTTTAGTTTACAACAAAACTATGACTTAAGAGTCACAAAATTCTTAGATATAAATAAACATAAGCAAAAAAACATGCTACATTGTACCCCATGACAATTCAAAACTGGGGGCTGGAGAAATGGCTCAGCAGTTAAGAGCACCAGCTGCTCTTGCAGAGGACCCAGGTTTGATTCCCAGCACCCACATAGTGGCTAAACTATCCATAACTCCAGTTCCAAGGGAATTCAACACCTTCTTCTGACTCCATGGGATTGCATGGCATGTGTACATTTACACACATGCAGGCAATACACTCATAGACCTAAAATAAAAATAACTATCTAAAAAAATTCAAACTGGTTTTGTGAAAACCATTGTTAACAGAATAAAAAGACCAAGCCCTAATACCTGGTTGAAATTTTTACACACACACACACACACACACACACACACATACACACAAGCTCTCAAAGAAATATGTAAACAATTCTTTAAAAAATACTATAAGGAAATGTAACTCAGTTTGAACAAAAAGCATGGGCAGTCAGGCATGTTAGTGCACACCTTTAATCCCAGCACTTGGGAGGCACAGAAGGTGGATCTCTGGGAGTTCAAGGCCAGCCTGGTCTACATAGTGAGCCCCAGGCCTGCCTTAAAAGGACAAATACTTCACCAAAGAGGTTTTTTTGGATGGTAGTGTGCAGGAAAAATATTCTCAACATTGACATTAGAGAAATGCTAAATAAAACCAAAATGTGACACTACTACAAATATATTAGAACGTGGTATAATTCTAAGTGCTGGCAAAGATGCAGTGCAATTGGAACTCTGACATTGCTAATAAATATATAAAATGCAACATGCAAATGGTATATCCTCATTTTTTGTAAAGTTAAATGTATATGTTAACAGCATAGAATCTGGCTATTCTACAGGTTGGTATTTACCAAAAAGAAAAGGAATGTATATGTGCAAGGACTTAGATGCAGATTGAATATAACTTTGTCTATAAAAGCCAAACACTAGAAGTCACTTTCTTGCACAGGAATCACTAACTTGTACCTCACCCTCAGCTTGTTAGGTGTCTGATTTTTTTTAGGTGATGCCAAGTAATAATTAAAATAAACAGTAAAAATAATAGCCAGGAATGGTGGCACACTCATATAATCCCAACTCTCAAAGATTGAGACAGGGAGAACAAGAGTTTAAGACCAGTGTGGGCTACAAAGGAAGACTCAGTCTCAAAAGAAAGCAAACAAAAACCTGCGCTTCATGGTGGCACACACTTTTAATCGGAGCACTTGTAGGAGGAGGCAGGTGGAGCTCTCTGAGATTGGGGCCGGGCTAGTCTACATAGTCAGTTCCAGGTCGGCTGGGGCTACAGGTAAACCCTATCTCAAAAGACAACTAAAAGAAAAGAAAAAAATACTAAATAGTAAAAGGTAAAGGAAAAATTTAATTTTAAGAACTATGGATGGGGGAGGGGCTGGAGAGATGGCCCATAGCTTAAGCGCACTAGCTGCTGTTCCAGAGGTTCAATTCCCACGTAACTGCTACCAACTGTCTGTAACTCCAGTTCCAGGGAATCTGATGCCCTCTTCTGATCTCTGTGGGCATTTCTCGACATGAGCACTTACATACATCAGGCAATACACTCATACACATAAAATAAAAATGATAAAGTATTCTTAAAAAGAACTATGGATAGAACAATAGAAAATGAAAACAGAATTTCAAAGAAGCTGCAAATAGAATATCATCAAATCTGCATTTACCTTTCCTCTTAAACAAAAATAATCTGTGCAGGTAGCAAATACAAATCCTTTGAGCAGATGGAAACATAAGAACAGGCTTATTTTCCATAAGTGGCTCTTTGGTCAGCCATGCTGAAGGATAGTTTGGCATTCCTATCAAATCCGAGAGTGGTCTAACCATGTAACCCCAAACTTGTAATCTTGAACATTTGTCCCAGAGAAATAAGGACATATTTTCACACAGGAACTTATAAATGATTATTTGTAACAGTTTTATTTGTCATAACTCCAAACTGGAACCCACCCAAATGGTCTTCAGCAGATATATGATTAAACAAACTATGATGATCCGTACTACCCAGCATATAAAGGAATGGACATTCTCTGAAGGAATCTCGGGGAATGACACTGGGTGAATAAATGAAGTGTTTGTTTACCATGCAGTACAATTCACACAACATCCCCAAAATAGGAAATAACAAGCACAGAGAATTTATTAGCTATTGCTAATATGATTTATCAGAGACAATGTCTCAGTAAGTCAACAACAACAATGACAACAACAACAAACAACCCAAAACCTTTCGCAGTTTCGGATCATCCTCTGCAACATAGTGCTCACTATGTTGCAGAGGATGATCCGAAACTGCCTTTACCTTTCAAAGGCTGGTATTGTGAGAGTAAACCACCATGCTCAGCTTAAAAGGAGATTTGGGGGCAGAGGGGATTGACTCATGCAATTACGGATATTAAATAAACCCATGGGGCCCATCTGCAAGGTGGGGAACAGGGAATCGAGGAGCACAGGCTCAGTCCAAGCCAGAGGCCTGAGAACTTGGGGTTGGCTGCTCAAACTGAAGGGTGGAGACCTTGGAGTTCTAATGTCCAGGAACAAGAAAGGATGGGTGTCCCAGCTCTATGGGATGGAAAGAAAGAGGAAGATTTCCTGACCTTTCAGTTCTACTCTGGCCCTTGGCTAAGTAGCTGATGCTGGTAATATTTTGCAATAGGATTTCCTTACTGACTCAGATGTCAGTTTCTTTCAGAAAAGCCCTCATAGACACACAGAAATAATGCTTTACCAACTAAATTAACCTTTAACCTTTAACCCTCAACTCAACTAAATTAACACTCAAAGCTAACCTTTACATACACACATACAAATAAAACATTACATTGTGGCAAAATACTTAGAATTTATATGGGTTGTACTTAAGTCCATTAATGTTAAATGTTTACATTGGATGATGTTATGGACAGATTATATAGGACTTTCTATACCTCTCTCTACAAAACCTCCTGTGAACCTATAATTATTTCCAAAATTAAAATGTTACAGTAAAAGAAAAAAATTACTAAAAGGCTTTTCTAGATGTTAAAATGTGGTCATTATTTTAAGCACACTTTTCAGCATTCTGTACACATAATTCCCTGAAATATTCATTTGGGTATTGATACATTCCTTTGTGAATGTATCAATTCACATTTCGTGCACACAAAAACCAAGAAGGTGATACTTTGCTAAAGGACAAAGGACATTCATATACATTTTAATGAAGTTTACAAGACTGACAATTATTTTCCATGGTCCGATGCCATATATTTTTCAGATGACAAATGATATTTACAGCTCTGGCAGACATGAGATGGCTTTTTCTTGAATTACTATTTTTTCACAAAAGAAATGGTTAGTTGGAAAGCAATCCACAGCCAAAAATCCAGTTCTGATATTCTCATTACCTTACGTGGTTGAAGTCACCTCCAAGTCTATTAAGCAGAATCTGTATTCACCTCTTTTAAACTCACTTATCCTGAAAGAACTTTAATGTTAGAGGAATTATAACCACCTACTTGTCCAACAAGATTTAACATTATATTTTTAAACTGCCATAAAGTAGATGATGAGAGTATAATTAGACAGATAAAGAGATCAGAATAGAAAATCCTAACATAGAGTGAGGCACTAGAGGAACACCTAAAGATAATAAAAGCAGTATTCTGTCTTCTAGGGCCTTGCTGGCTTGCTTAGTCAATGGTGTTGGTAGCAGTTACAATTTCAAAACAAAAAGGAGAACTGTGAAAAGCAGCTGTCCTCACGTAGCCTAAGGCATGAGAACACAAGGACCAGCTCCACACTAAGGAAACGGATGTCAGGGTCCAGTCTGGGACCAGATTAGGTGCACAGTTCTGCTTTTAAGCAGAATCTGTATTTTCATAAATAAGTTGTGCAACTGCTTCAAACATTTTTTTAAGTAGCGTATGTTCAAACCGTAGCAGTGTCCTAAGGTCAGCATAACAAATGATGAAAGAGAAAACTGCAGCCCTGGGTCTCTGAATGCAGCAGATGTACATCCTATCATGTCTGGAGGCTACGGATCCCAAGAAGGTGCCGACAGGACTGGTTCCTCTTCGGGGCTACAAAAGGAGACAGCTCCTGCTTCTCTACAGGTGTTTCTGGTTGACCGTGGTCCTTGGCTGCGGCTCATCATTATGTGGCCTCTTCTGTGTCACTGGTATCTAAATTTCCCTTCTTATATGAAGACACCCATCATTAGATTATAGTCCATTCTAATCACGTATGACCTCATGCTAACTTGGTCACTTCTACAAAGATCCTACTTCAAATAAGGTCACGTTCAGAGGTAGTGGAAGGAAAGACATCATCGCGTTCATTTGTGTGGTACCATAAACAAGTACATAAACAGAACGATCTGCAGATCCAATTTAGTTTAGGTTATCAGTTTTTAGTATCTGTTTGGTAGTAAATTGTATTAGTTACTTCTCTGTTGCTATGATAAAATACCATGACCAAGGCAATTTATAGAAGGAAGAGTTTACTGGGCTTATGGCTATAGAGGGATACAGGTCATAATAGAGGGTTAAAGAGTCCATCATGGCAGTGGAAGCATGACAAGAGGCACTCATAGCAGAGAGCGGAGCGCTACCATAAACAAGCAGGGACCAGAAACAGAGAAAGTAGAAATGGAGCGAGGCTATGAACTCTCAAACCCACCCCCCAGTGACACGCTTCTTCTAGCAAAGCCTTCTAAACCTCTCCAGACAGCAGCACCAACTGGGGCCAAATATTCAAATACTTGGAGCCTATGGAGGACATCATCATTCAAACTATCACATAAATTCCACTTGGAATAAGTTCAAATATATTTTAAAAATTGTTGTTCTTTCTGAGACAGGTCTTCTTATAGTCCCAAATGGCCTGGAACTCATTCTGTAGACCAGGCTGGTCCTTAATTCATAGAGATCCACCTGCCTCTGCCTGGGATTAAAGGTGTGCTCCATCACACCCTGAAGAATCTCATATTCACAGGATTATGTAAAAGGGATGGAGTGATGGCTTAGCAGTTAAGAGCACTGGATATTCTTACAGAAGACCTGGGTTTAAATCCCAGAACCCACATGATGGCTAACAACCATCCCCAATTCCAACGAATCTGACACCCTCTTCTGTCTTCCAGAGGAATTGTATGATATGAATGCATTTACAAACATGCAGGCAATACAGTGATACACACACACACACACACACACACACGCACAAGGACTATAAAAATAAGTAAATGCTTGAATACTCAAGCAATAAGGGTATTATAAGCACACACCTCCAAATAAAAAATGCAAAAATAAGATAGATAAATAGGTAGATTTGACAATATGAATATTTCTCTGCATTTAAAAAATGAATAAGGCATAAATAAGGCCAAGAATATTATAAAAGTTAAAAATAGATTATACAAATATAACCAGCCTATTTTGGAGACAAGGTCTCAAGTATCCTAAGCTGGTCTTGAACTTCTTCTTTTCCTGCCTCTACTTCCAGAACTCCATAACAGATATGTACCACCATGACATATTTTGGTTTCCTTTGGTTGATTTATAACCTTCAAAAATTGGCATAGGATCATAATAGGAAAAACTAGCAACAGATGAAAGATAATTGTTCCTTAGACATATCAAAACATGTTGGACTCAAAATAAGAAAGCAACCGCAACCTTTTTGTCCATATTGAATGGATCAAAATTTTATTTTTTTTTATTTTTATTTATTTATGTATGTGTATGAATGTACTTTCTGCATGCAAGTTTGTGCACCCGTGTCGTGCAATGCTGCGGAGGTCAGAAGAGGGTGTTGGATTCCCCTGGAACTGGAGTTCTCCTGGAATTGGAGTCTCAGATGGTTCTCGGCCGCCATGTGGGTACTGGGGATCGAACCCAGGTCCTCTGTAAGAGCAGTCGGCACTCTTAACCGCTAGGCCATCTCTCCAGCCCCAAATGGATCAAAATTTTAAAATTGGCTCTCAATGATAGCAAGAGGGTAGAGGGTACAAACATCATCATCACACATACTACCAGTATAAATTACTCAGCCTTTCTAGGATCACTTTATTATCTGGTATTAAATGTCTTTTTTAAGGCCTATACTGCCATACACAATTAATCCCAGCACCAGGGAGGCAGAAGCAGATGGATCTCTGTGAGTTTTAGTCCAACCTAGACTACATATCGAGTTACAAGCCAGTCAGAATGACATAGTGATACCCTGTCTCATAAAAAAAGAAAATAATAAAAGAAAAAATAAGTCTTTAAAAAATGTCTATCTATAGTGCTCAGTAATAAAACAGTCAGCAACTATTCAGTTATGAAGAGCCAATACCATGTCAAATGCTAGTCTATGAATTACAATAGTGCCTATGAGAATTTGCTCTTAAAGTGATTTCATTAAATGAGGGTGACATAATGACACTTTAATTATTTAAAACTAAAAGCGCCGGGCGTGGTGGTGCATGCCTTTAATCCTACCACTCGGGAGTCAGAGGCAGGTGGATCTTTGTGAGTTCCAGGACAGCTGGGGCTACAGGGAGACCCTGTCTTGAAAAGACCAAAAAAAAGAAAAAAAAAAAACACTAAAAGCATAGGTATACAGAAAACCATGTACATGGTACTTTTATATGAAAGTTGGAAAGTGCTGGGGAGATGACTCAGTGGTCAAAGCACTTGCTATACAAGTATGAGAACCAGACCTCAGATCCTTAGCACATGTAAACAGGCAGGCATGGTGGCTGTCTGTAATTCTGGTGATTAGAAATGTAACACAGGGGATCCCTGGAGCTAGCTAGGCAAATTAGCCACAGGCAAACCCTGGGTTTGCTTGAGATGTCCTGCCTCAGTGTACAAGGTGGAGAGAAAGTGAGGAATATGTCTGTCATCAATCTCAGGTCTATGCACATGTAATGTGAACTCAAACACATGCAAACACACATACACACATGCACACACACACACACACACCACATACACGCCAGAGAAAATTGGAATAATTGCCACTAAACTGTGCAGTCTCACTCCTGGTTGCTAATATTGTGGATACATTTTCTTTGTAAAAAATTATTTGTATTTTCAAGGCTGGAGAGGTGGTTCTGTGGTTAACAGCACTTCCTGCTCTAGCAGAAGACCAGGTTTTGGTTCCCAGCACCCACCAGGCAGCTATCGACCATATACAACTCCAGTTTCAGAGGATATGATGCCTTCATAGGCATTGTGTGCATGTGGTGCACTTACCTAGATGCAGGCAGAACACTCATACATAGAACATTTTAAATAGAAACAAACTATTTTCATGAATTACTTTTGAAATAAGTAAAAAGAATGAATTGGTAGCTCTAAGAAACAGAGTGTTTTTGTTATACCTCCTTTTTACCTTGGAGGTAACTGAAGTGGTAACTCTAATTCCCACTATAACTTAGAATTGCCCTCTCACTAGAAGTGATAGAATTATTGACCATGAAGAACATGACCACCACAGACTGGTCCTATTAACCGGTTTTAGCTCATACAAAGTCACAACACATAGACTTGTAGCAGCAGAAGCAGATTTGTGGGAAGAGGCAAGTCTTTTTTCTAAGAATGGAATTCAATTTGCAGTGATGACTCTGTTTTCATAGAGCCCACAAAAAAGCTGTGTGGCATCTCCAGTTTTCAGAGGCTTTGATTTATGAGCAGGCCTGAGCATGTTTCCTCAAAGGAGAAGGAATGCTACTTTGCATGGATTGAGGGAATAAACAATTTCCATGGTTGATAGCAGAACAATCAATGAAAGAATAATAGAAGAGAAATCAGGAGTACAAAGAGAAGAAAATGCCATTGAAAACATCATACCTAAAAAAGCAAGATGAATATTTCCCAGACTATAGATGCTTCTATATTGATCTCAAAAATTCTGAACTCAGAACTTAGCAAGTCAGAATGAAAGTAATCGGGGATCCAAGATGGCGGCCCCTCGGCTACAGGCACCAGAGAATGCCCGCTGGAGCGGCAGCTCTCACAAGAACTTAAAGTTTGATTCTGAGCCTCTTCATTTTATTGAGAATTTTAGTGAGATGGTGGAAGAATGAGGCAGGCCGAGAAGCCAGCCTCGGGGCCCGGGATATACTGACCCTCGAGAGATTGGGTGTCCATTGGACCATGTGACAAATAGTCTGCTGATTATAGATGCTTCAATATTGATCTCAAAACTCTGAACTCAGGACTTATCCAGTAGGAAAGAAACTAACTGGAGAGCCAAGATAGCGGAGGCAGCAGTAGCTCTCATCACAAGGACATAAACCATGACTCACTCCTTGTTCCCCCAGGATATGGAAGATTTGAAGGCTGTGGGTTTTAGGGCAGTGGATTCAAAGGCCAACTGGATCGTCCACCATGAAGAAGAAAACACTCAGGCCTGGCAGCCTGCATCCTAACAAACTTGGTGGGGGCTAGGCAGTGGGCACAGTCAAGAGGTGGTTGCAACCAGCCCACCATGCACCATTTCAGGCAGGGCACTGAAAGGTGAGGGGGGGGATGGAGGAGAGGATCTGAATATAATCAAAATGCATTGTATGAATTTCTTGAATCAATACAATTTTAAAATATTTTATTATTTTTGTTTTATGTGTTTGAGTGTATTGCCTGCATGTGTGTGAGTCCACCGTGTCATGCAAAGCCCATGGAATTCAGAGGAAGGCATCTAATCTCCTGGAAATGGAGTTATAGAAGGTTGTTATCTACCGTGTAGGTACTGGGAATTGAACTTGGGTCCTCTGCAAGAGCAGTCAGTGCTCTTAACTCCTGAGCTATCTCTCTGGTCCTCTCAATAAAATGTTTCTAAAGGAAGAATTTAAACATAATGGTATGTGCTTAAGTACATAGCAGTATTCAAAGGCACAGAAGGAAAACCAAGGCAGAATGCTGGACTAGAACCAAGAAGAGAAAGAGGCAACATTGTAGCAGCATAAAGAAAACTACTTCATGAGCATGAACACATAGGATCGTTAGCCCTACAAATATGGGAAATGCCAAAGTACCCAGATACCAGACATGAGAAGAAAAGGATTTAAATTTAAATTCATCTGAGCGAAATCTGATTGCCATGACTTAATAAACACCCTGAAGATAACCCATCAATTAACTACTGGAAAACATTAAAGCCACCATCAATCTGGAATTAATTATGTCTGACTCAGAACTGGTTGAGGATATGCATGTCACAGAAATCAAGGATGAATGTGAATAATAGACCTCAGATTGTTTATCACAGTTTGAAATAAAGTTGTCTATGTTTTTATGTCTCCCTAGACCATGTCAGTAGCCACTTATGGATTTAATGGAATAATAAATTTAGACTGGCCCCACTCTTTCCTAATGTCCTTGACATTGTTAGGTTCTTTCCATTTGCAGTTGTTCAACAGGAGTATATTCCACTTATATATCCAAACAACTATGACTTGAACTTCATATTTCGTAGATACATTGCCAGATATCTATTAATAGTTTCATGCTCTGGAATTAGATGGGCAGCATTTGGCTCTGAGCCTACACCTGATACACAGAATGTATTCTAGATTTCAGGTACAAGCAATTAATTACCAGAAACCAAAACACGCAAACTTAAGCCACTCTATGTAAACACTGAGAAACTTTGGAGAATGGAAAAATGTCTCAAAAGATGGCGATGACAAATCTTGGTTCTATTTTGATAATGTAAAAAAGAGGTCTCAAGAACTACAGACATCTACATTTGAAACTGATCCTTGAAAATTTTTAAAACATTTTAAAATAAGAATTTTATGACATTAAAGAAAATGGAGATGTTCTGAATGCTAAGGGACTCAGTGAGAATTTATGAGCCCATTTTCACATTATTACTTCTACAAAATAAAAACAGAAACAGAACCCAGAAGCATTGGTATCAGTGTACAGCAACAATATAGAACAATTCCAATGCTACTAATAAAATAGGAAGAGGACCTGAGGGATGGCTCAGTGGTTAAGAACACTGGCTGCTCTTGCAGAGGACCTGGGATTGATTCCAAGCACCCACGTGGGGGCTAACAACCATCCTTAACTCCAATTCCAGGGGATTCAACAGCCTCTTCTGACCTCTGTGGGCATTGCATGACATGGGTGCATTTACATACATATAAATAATACACTCATATGCATAAAAAAATAAAAATAAAGTAGGAAGAAAAGCAAAGTAGAAAACTTCAGGTAAAATATTCAACTGCATGAAAAGAAAAGGAATAAAACTAGAAATCTGATATTTCTATATGTGAAGTGATGACATATATTTTATATGTATATTCTATGTCATCTTATTTCTGAAGTTTTAGGATATATTAAGAAAAATATAACTTATTTATCAAAGGTAATATGATCTCATTGTATTCAGTACTGCTTAGAGCACATTGTTTTCTGTAGTAATCTTCTATTAAAGTAATCTTCTATTAAACAGCCAAGCTTCTCTGCTTCTAAAAGTATATAATCAGCACTCTAACATATAGAGATGTACAGCCTGAAAGTGCTTCGCAGCTCATAATGCCAACATCCCACAAGCTCCCCTGGCAGTAGGTAATACCAGCATTCTACACAAGCTCACTTAGCCTGACGTGCTAACTAATCACATACTGTCCTAGTTATATTAAATGTCAATTTGATGTAGTCTAGAATCAGATTTTTTTTTAATGAGTTTGGGGGGCTGGAGAGGTGGCTCAGTGGTTAAGAGCACTCACACACATTAAATACATTAATTAATTAATTTTAAAACCATTTCAGTTGAGTAATTTCCTCTATCAGGTTTGCCTGTGGACACATCAATGAGGTATTTTCTTAATTATTAATTGATGTGAGAGAGCCGAGCCCACAGTGAGTGGCACCATTCCTCTGGCAGGTGGTTCTGGGATTTTAAAAAAAAGCCAGCTATGGGGGCTGGAACAATGGCTTGGCAGTTTAGGGCACTGGCTGCTCTTGCAGAAGACCTGGGTTTGATTCCCACCACCCACATGGTGGCTGACAACCACCTGTAACTCCAGTCCCAGGGGACCTGTTGTCCTCGTCTGACTTCCATGGACACTGCACAACATAGGTGCACTTACATGCATGCAGGCAGTATACTCATACACATAAGATAAAAATAATAATTAAAAAAACAGCTAAGCATAAGTCCAGAAGCAGGCCAAATGATAAACCTACAAACAGCATTTGTCCATGGCTTCTGCTACAAGTTCCTACTGTGTTCCTGACTCAATTTATCTCAATGACTGATTGCGACCTGGAAATGTGAGCCAAATACACTGTTTCCTCCCCAAATTGCTTTTGGTCAGCATGTTTTTATCATAGTCACAGAATTAAACTACAACAGAAATTGGTATCAGGAAAGTGGGGTTTTATTGTAATAACCAATTGTTGGAAGATTTTGGAACTTTAAGCTGAAGAGCTGTTGGATTGCACAGCACTTAATAAGTCACTCTGTGGGAGCTTGGAAGACATGAGTGCTGAGAGAAATGTGTACTGTGGAGACCTGGCTCATGAGTTTTCAGAAGGAATCAAATATTCTATCAGAGTTTGGAATAGGGGCCATTTGTGTGACATTTTGTATTAAGAATCTGTGTGCACTGATTATCTGAGGCTGAAGAATAAGCTGTAGTTAAAAGATCAGTACCACTGAAGTGAAACCATTTGTGCTTCATCTGACCAATAGTGTGCAGGTCAGGCTGAGGCTCAAGAATAAGCTGTGAATAAGAGAACTGTGCCATTGACTGAAATCTTCTCTGCTTCATTGGGACAATAGGAAACTATTGCCCCAATACTACACACGGCAGCTATGGATCAGGGGAGCCAGGGCTATATCACAAGCTGGAAGCCAAGGCAGGAAGGATCATGGAGAAAAGCTGATTCATGTAGCAGATTCAGAGTCCCTGTGGAGAAGCCAAGGGAGGCAATTGGTGAAGGTAATACAGTGGAAACCTCAGGATACTGGAGATGCCAGGACCATAGGACATCTGCCCAAGAGAAGAGCAGGTGTGAAAGAGTCGATCTGAGCCTATATAACAAGTAGTATATACTGTAGAAGGCAGAGCTGGAGATGGAAGGCTGCCCAAGTCCTCTGGAGCCCAGGAGATCATGAGTGAGTCTCAGATGTCAGACATTAAACTACAACGTTTAGATTTACACGGCTGGATTCTGTTTTTGCTTAAGTGTGATTTTTCCTGTGTTCTTCCCTCTTGGAATAAATATGTAACTTTTAGAGCATTGAACATTTTTTTCATTTCTAGTGTTGAACTTTTTTAAAGACTGTGAAACTTTTTAATTATGAAATTATGCCGGGTGTGGTGGCGCACGCCTTTAATCCCAGCACTTGGGAGGCAGAGACAGGTGGATCTTTGTGAGTTCAAGGCCAGCCTGATCTACATAGTAAGTTCCAGGACAGCTGGGACTACAGGGAGACCCTGTCTCAAAAAGACCAAAAAAAATTTACGAAATTAATAGGCGATTTGAAAACAAAAAAGTGAAACCTAAACTTAAAGTGATGCATTTATGCTTCAATTTGTCAAGGAATGGAGTGTCCCCCTTAGTATTAACTATCAAATTGATACAGTCTAGACTTACCTTTAAAAGGTCTCCATTGGGTAATTGTCTTTATCAAGTTTGTCTCTGGACAATCCAGAGAGAGATTCTTTCATGGATTCTGCTTCAAGTTCCTTCTTGAGTTCCTCCCTGGACTAACTTCAGTGATGGATTATGATCTAGAAGTACAAAAAAAGCCCTTTCCTCCCCAAGTTGCTTTGGGTCAGAGTATTTTATCACAGCAACAGGATGAAACGAGAACACATTATAACATTTATAAGACTAAAAGTTGCTTAACCTAGAAAAGGACATATGATTGTGGCCTTACAGAGTAGAAAAGCTGTAAGTGAACTGAGAAGAAAGATTCAAGGTCAATGGTAAAAATTACAGCAGGGACATAAATGATAGCTTTATACTAGTAAAGAGTTCAAATGAGAATGACCAATGTTTCAACAAGGTCACCAGGAATGTTCACAGGATAAACGACTGCTTTTGTGAAATTCTACAAAAAAAAAAAAAAAAAACCTTTGCAACACCAAGTAGATGCAATCAAACTGCCAAATTCTATATTTCATCAAACCCCATAGTCTGGCCTTTATACCCCATCTTTTTGTTTTTCACAGAAAGTACACTTCAAAAATGAATCATCACATCCAATAATCACCATGACATCATAGAGAATATTTGACATGGTAAATACAGGATATTTTACCATCAAACTCAAGCTTAAAGAACTGTCCTCTGAAATGAATCAGTTTGGTTTTACTTGTCATATTCCACCATGGGTTGATAAGATGTGACTGAGACTCTCTTCCTATTGGGCCACAGTCCATATTGGTCTCTTTGAGAATGAATTGGCCTTTCTGACTGACCCACCAATAAAGTATAGCTAAGATGAGGATCTATGACTTCCAAGGTGGGGCCTAGAGAGGAACTTTTGTTCTTTGACCTGGCTCTTCTGAGGAGCACCCTCTTGGAACCTAGCTGTGTTGCCAGAAAGCTCAGATCATGTGGAAGGCTATGCCTTAGCTTTTCAGTCAGTGCTCGATCAACTCTCAGACATGTGAGAAACATCTTCGAAGTGATTTCAGCACTGACCACCATTAGATTTCAGAACCAAAACTCAAGTAATAATGGCTGTATCATGAGGATTGCACCAGGAGAGATCCAGAAGTGGACAGGTGGAGTTACAAGCAAGGAATTCACTTCTTGGTTGTGGGAGCTGACTAGGCAAATCTGAAATGTACAGAGTGACGCTACTGTACATAGGCAGGGTTTCGTCTTCAGAAAGGATTTGATTCTGCTCTCAATCCTTTTCAATGGGTTGAGCAAGCCCACCCAAACAGTGAAGGATAATCTACTCAAATCAACTGGTCGTACATTTTAATCACATCAAGAAAACTTGCCTACACCAATGTTTGACTAAATTGCTCACTACAACAACATAGCCAAGTTAACTATCATAATTATGAAATTTTCTCTGTTATTGTAAAACATTAAGTTGAGGGTCATTTATTTTTACCTATTTGTTTTTTATTTTTATTGGGAGACTCAGTATGTAGCCCAGGCTACCCTCGAACTCTGAGCAAGGCTCTTGCCTCAGCTTTCTGTGTGCTGACCCACCACACAAGGCTTGATGTAATTAATTGTGAAGAAATTGCTTGGTATCTGAGTGTGAGTATAGTTAGTAAACATGGGGCTTGATGAGCTCTGAGACTCAAAATACCATAATTCATTGTCTCTTATCACAGATCTAAAACAATTCTCCTAGTGTGTAAAAATCTATCAAGGGGAGATTAAGAAACTAGTAAGCCATGGGTAGGGGGAGGCTTCCTGAGAAGAGTGGTGGAATGCAGTGATATAAAGGAGGAAAGAGAAATAAAAGAGTAGGAAAGATAAATGGGGTGGGAAATGGGAGGGCAGGGAAGAAGAGGGAGTATCGGGAGGGATAACTAACACCAAAAGCCTTTACAAAAAAATATAGAAAAATACCACTCCAGAAGCTTCTTTAAAAAAAGTATATACATCTACATTATAAAAGAGATTAAAAGGATTTAACCTAATAACAGGAGGACATTGCCCCTACTAGACACCATAGGCTAGCAAATCCAATGCCAGGAATGGACTCCCTATTTAGAAACTGTTGACCAAAGCTCCCATAGGCCCTCAGACAATACTGGCCACTGCCTCTGATCTTGGTTACCCATCAAACTTGACAGTAAGATTCTATTGCTCAAGACACTACTCTAGAACTAATAAGGAGAAATCAAGCTAGTGCTGACTTCAAAGGCTCATCTCCACTCTCTTGCTTTCACATTGCTAGTAGGTGCTCTGCAAGCTACCTAAAAAAATTCAGCATGAATCTTACTCAGCTGTGAATCCTATGAGCTATAACAATTGGCCAGACAAGATATACCCACCAATACACTAGTGCCTATAATATAAATATTATAGGAGCAACCAACTTTCTAACTGGATTTTAAGATCTGGTTCATAGGATGGAGCCCATTCCAGACATTGATCAGGCTTAGGAACCTGCGGCTAGACATCCCACAGGCCATGGGAAAGAGACTAATACAATTATTCTGCTAAATAGATGTAGCATTAAACTGATTTCTAATGATATTGTTATAGTCAAAGGTTAATGTATCTCTCATCTCTCAGCAGAGGAATTTCCTTATAGAGCAGATGATGGTTAACACAGAAAACCACAGCTGGCCAACGTATGGAGAATAAAAGTCGGCAGATTGCTTATCCCTGTATAGGACACGGAAGTCAAACTTCTGCCTCCCGAGGCTCAGGAATCATTGTGAAAGAGAGGGCAGAAAGATTCTAAGAGCCAGAGGATGCAGATGACCACAAGGAAACGGATTTTTCCAGAGAGCTGGTCATATGAAACCACAGCAATGGTGGCAGCATGCACAAGTCCCATGTAAGCTCAAGCTGGACAAAATCTCATCATAAACATGAAGTGGGTAAGAAACCCCAACCTCACCTGAGGAAATGTTTGCAACAGATGGCTGCTGTGAAGGGGAGGTGCAGTTTAGTGTAAGGCTAAGACTATTAGTAGATTGACCAAACTCCAGTGAATGTACCCATACTGAAGGGCATTTGGGGCCACAAAGCTGACTCTATAGGTCTCTCATGTACTCTCTCTCTCTCTCTCTCTCTCTCTCTATATATATATATATATATATATATAGAGATAGATAGATAGATAGATAGATAGATAGATATAGATAGATATGGATATATAGATAGATATGTATGTGTATGTAGGTATATATGTATATATAATGTTTATGCTATATATTATATATATATTAGAGTATAGAACATTTGGGAGGGTTAGTAAGGAGATGCAGATACAGAAGAGGGTCTAAATATGATCAAAATCACAAAAATTCAATTAAAAGGGAGAATGGCAGCTTAAGCAAGGAAATACACATTTTGGCTCATAGTTTGAGGACTGAGTAAATCTGGTGGGGAAGGCTTGGTGGCAGGAGCTTGAAGCTGCTGGTCACATTGCACTCACAGTCAGGAAGCAGAGAGCAATGAATGCTGGTGCTCGGATCACGGTCTCCTTTTTCTCTAGTTTAGGACCCCAGTCCATGGAATGTGCTACCTGCATTCAGGACTGGTCTTCCTTCCTCAGCTAAAGCTTTCTGGACGCACTCCCATAGGTACACCCAGAGGTATTTCCCTGGTGATTCTAAACCCAGTGAAGTTTATAATGAAAATGAACTATCATAGATGGGGAAGCATGGCACAAAACAGAATTACTTGGGGATGCCTCTGTGGCAGGGGCTGAAGATGCCTCTGTGGCAGGGGCTGAAGATGCCTCTGTGGCAGGGGCTGAAGATGCCTCTGTGGCAGGGGCTGAAGATGCCTCTGTGGCAGGGGCAGTTTCCTTTATGAAGGGAATTGGGTGTGTGCACTGTAAAGTGACACTGTTCAGAAGGTAAAATAGAAGACTCTTAAGGGGACTGATATGGTCTCAAGCTAGCCAAGCATGATTGAGGTCCCAAGTTTGATCCCAGCATAGCAAAAAATAATGTTCTTCAAAGATTTAATTATAATAATTAGTAATCTGATTAATTCATAGGACAATACAACCATTTAGATACTTTGGCCTATAACTAAAAGTACTCGATATTCAAAATAAGTAACTAAGCTGTATGATATCACCCAACAGAAAGTCAAATTTTGTGGTATAATTTTTAATTTTTTTCTAATTTTGGGGTGTTTTATTTATTATTTTCATTTTTGTGTATGAGTACTGTCTGCATGTATGCCAGTGCACCGTGTTGTGCAATGCCCATGAAGATCAGAAGATGGAGTCATGTTCATCTGGAACTGGAGTTATGGTTGGTTCTTAGCCACCATGTAGGTGTTGGGACTTGAACCCAGGTCCTCTGCAAGAGTAGCCAGTGCTTTTTAAACCACTGAGCAGTTTTTCTAGCCCCTCTAATTTTTTTAAATGTATTTGCTCATATACACGCCTGTGTGTGTATGTGCATGCCTTTTTCTATATGTCACATATCTGTAGAAACACAAGGAGGCCAGAAAAGGGCATCCCAGGTTACAAACTTCCTGGAAGTCAGGATGTGAACCAAGAACCTCGATTCTGCAGAGATCTAACTGCCTCTGCCTCTGCCTCTGCCTCTGCCTCTGCCTCCTGATGGCTAGGACTAAAGGTGTGAACCACCTCAGCTAGCAGCGTGAGGCTTTAAGACTTTAGATGACCTGCCACTCCTCGTGCCTGTGATTGGGATGGACAATGCTCTGAATGGGTGGTCCAGGCAACTATCACATTCCCATCACGAATTCCACCATCCCCTTTCCAAGCATTAAGGACGGGTGACTAAACAATTTATCTAGTAGCTTCACCAGGCATAGGTATAAGTGCATAGGCTGGGGCAGAATGTCCTCTCTCTTCTTTTTTATAAAAAAATATTTTTCTTTTTCTTTTATGTATATGAGGATTTGAACTGTACATAAGTGCACCTGTGTTATGCAATGCCATCGGAAGCCAGAAGAGGGTGTTGGATCCCCTGGAACTGGAATTACAGACAGTTGTTAACTGCCATGCGGGGGCTGGGGTTTGAACCCAGATCCTCCACAAGAGCAGCCAGTGCTCTTAACTGCTGAGCCATCTCTCCAGACCTGAGTTGCTGTTCTTTAAGGGAGATGCTGGATAGGATGACCAGGATCCAGTGGATGAACTCACATTGAGGGATATCTGGGGATACAAATTTGAGTCAATAGGCCTTACCATATATGACAGAATATATGAAATCCAATGAGGAAGGTTATGGGGGCATGCAGATAAGGGAGGGTATGATTAATGTATTATATGAAATGTACAAAACTTCCTGAGCCCATTTAGAGATTCACATTGTAATAGCACAGTTGCTGTCAGATACAATGAAATATAATAATAAAGTTGCTCAGTTTGCCTGCCAACTTGGGATTTGGTGTTAGCATCCACAAATGAGGGAAACTTATATTCACACATTGTAATTACCATATATAGATAGAGGATATGTAGTCATATTCTTAAAAAAGAATGTAGAGTGACATGACTTTATACCTGCACGCAAATTTACTGTTAAAATGTGAATCTCTAAATGTGTTTAGGAATCAACCTATAGTTTATTTTCAGAATTTTTAATTTTGACTTATGTGTGGAGTGTATATATGCATATTTTAGAATAATATAAAATAAAAAAAAATCCTCTGCTTTGAAAAAAACTCTGGAAAGAAAAAGATGCAAGATATGTATGGCAGAATGTATGAACTCTGGTGGGGTAGGGGACATGGAAGGGGAAATTAGTCCAAATTTGACTGAGAAATGATGTATGATGTACGAAAAAGTTTAATAACAATAAAAATATTTTTTAAAAATGTACAAAACTTCAATAAGAAATATATTTTATAAAATGAACTTCTTGGAGCTGGAGAGATGGCCTAGCGATGAAGAGGGCCAATTACTCTTGCAGAGGACCTGGGTTCGATCTCTAGCACCCACATGGCAGCTGAGAACCGTCTTTAACTCCAGTTCCAGGGGAATCCGACTCCCTCTTCTGACCTCTGCGGCGTTGCAGGACACAAGTGCACAAACCTACATGCAGAGAGTACATTCATACACATACAAAAATAATTAATTAATTTAAAAAATAAATAAAATAAAATGCACTTCTTTCTTCCTCCCCCCCCCCCCCGGGGCAATCGGTGTCACCTGACCGTCTTGAGTAGAGTCCTGTCCAGGCTCCCTCATGATCACATCGTTGTAATGTCCCCTTTGCACTGCTGCTCATTAATTAACCCCAGTGGCTGCCCTGCTGCCCTGCTTGTTGTTCTGCCTTGCTTGCACCTTGTCTCCTACTTCCTGGCCCAAGCCTGTTTTTACTCATTTTCTAAAACTAAGTTTGAGCAAAATTTTATGTTTTATTTTCCTATCTATGTATAAATATCAGAACCTGGATAGGAATGCAAGTTTTCTATTTCATATTATCTACCCCTTCTATTTTATGGCAAACTTTTACAATATGTGACATTCATTTAGAATGAAATAAAATTTAACAAATATTTGCCCAAATATCTGCTAAGAGGAAGGGAAACTGCACAGTGTGCTCAAGCATCATTCAGACTAGAGGAAAAGTGGACAAGCAAGTTTGCAATCACAGTAGTATCTGATAACATGATATATTGGGGAAAACACAGAATATTATATCAGCACTCAAGAACGAAGCTCCAACTAGCCCAGAGAATGGGAAAAAGCTAATCCAACCAAGGAAAGCTGTAGTTTGATGTTTGAGGAGAGGTATTCTTAGCATAGGAAAATATTATTATTAAAGAAAGAAAGCAGGGAGAGAGATCAATGTACCCAGAGGGAGAAAAACCTTCAGTCTGGCTGGTATGTCAAGATACACAACAGAAGTGAAATTTGCTGATGAGGGAAATCACTGTAAGGTTTTCAGAGAGATATAAAAATAGACTCGAAGATTTATTCAACAAAAGGGTGCACAAAATGACGAGGATGTAGTTCCTGGCTCTGAGTAGCTCACCACCTCCCTAGAGCAGCAGGTATGTAAACAAACCATTGCAGAACACTTTGTTTAGCTCTAAGTAGAGTACACCCAGAGAACTGAGGGACACAGAGGAGGAAGCCAGGGCACTGCCTGCAGAGAAGAAAAGCTTTGTGACAGTTGAGCTAGATGACAGATGAGTGGGCGGTAGCCCATCCTGGCGGAAGGGGTGGACCCTTGAATAGGACCGGGGAAAAGCACCATTGGCTCATTACCCAATATTGAATGAGTCAGATATTTGCTGCTCTCTTCATATTTCATGAATTTGACATTTGTTAGCTCTGTATCAGGAGTTTTCCTGTCTTATTAGAGATGGTGGATGTTAAACCTGTCTGTGTTCAAGGATTCTGAATGTTTGTATACAGAGAACACCCATCTAGTGCATTTTAGAAACAAACAAAAAAGCTTTTCAGAAGTATTTCCCACACAAGGAAACTGGACTTGTCTTCTGAGCCTACCTTTTATGGAGCTTTATACCAATAACCACAGAATCAGAAGCAGTTACAGTATAACTGTAAGAGTTACACACTGTCCCAGATCAGGCCATATTATACCATCCCAGTCTTCCACAGAAACAGATTTAGCACTCAAATATCCATGTCATTGAAGTAAGAATCATTTTGAAATAAGGATTCCATTAAACAGAATGCTGCGTTTAATGTGCTCCTAAACTCTAAAAGAATATTGCCTAAGCAGAGAAGATCATTGCATATAAGACTCTTGATCCCCTCTCCACCTCTGACTGAATATTCACGTATATTCTAAGGTGGTGAAATGTAGAGAGACTTGACTTGAAGATCAATAAACAATAGTTATTTCTAATATAAAAAAGACTCTTGATTGCTGTATAATAAGCTTAGTGTTAATACACAGATAAGGTGAGGTGTAATCAACTGCATGCTTGTGTAACCCCAATATTCATATACTAAAGCCCTAATTCCATGTGATAGTATGATGAAGAGGAAGGAGAGTAGATGATTGGGGTGAAGCATTCATAAGTGAGATCAGTGACTTCATGTCAGGGACCCAGGTAGTTCCTGAGTCTTCCTTCCCTCATGTGAGGACACAACAAAAAATAGGTTGCCTGTAACCAGGAAGAGGCCCTTACCAGAGCCCAACCGTGCTGCCACCCGACTCGGCCTCCAGCCTCCAGCACTGTGAGAAATAACCTTCTGCCACTTAAATGTCACTCAGTCTGTGGAATTTTGATTTATCTGTGTCTAACATTCACCATGCTTTAGGAATATAAAGAAGACAGACTTGGGTTGAGGAGAGCTACAGAATTGCAATTCTACATGTAGTGGTTATAGGACTGTTGAAACCGGAATTGTATAGAGGGGCTGAACATAATGCAGGGGGCAAGAACATCTGAGGAAAACACAAACAAAAGAAGAAAGAATGTCAACAGGACAATGTGTTGTTAAATATAAAAATTCAGAGGGTTTCTTAGGAATTTTTTAAGACTCACTTTTATTTTTAATTATATGTGAATGGGAAGAGGGTGTGCACATAAGTGCAGTGCCCACAGAGGTCAGAGGAGGGGACTGGAGCTGGAGTTAGAGGCAGTTGTACATTCCCTATCTCCATGGGGGTGATAGAAACTGAACTCTGGTTCTCTGCAAGAGCACTCTTAACTACTGATTTTTTTTTAAGGCAAGGGAAATATTCCGGTCATGAGCCCATAGTTTCTGAACATATTGTAATATACAATCACAAGTTCTGAGAAGACATAGACAATACTATGTAAATGCAATCACTACAACCAGTGGTTATAGACCTTGGAGTAAGGTTACAGTTTAAACATGAAATGTCATCCACAGGATCATGTATTGAATGTTAGGTCACCAGTTAGTGGTTACTTAGAAGGTTCTAAAAACTTTAGGGGGTGGAACCTAGTTGAGGAAAATCATTAAGGAGGCACACCTTCGAAGCTTATGCCTGGTCCTCAGGCTCTGCTCCCCAGTCTCGTGACTCTGTTCCCTGTCTGCTGTGAGCTGATCAACCTCTGCTAAATCCTCCCACCTCAGAAAGTTTTCTTGAGGCACATGGAGCTAAGCAATCATGGATTAAACCTCTGAGACCATGAGCCAACATAAATTTTCTCTCCCTTAACATCGCTTTTGTTAGGTCACAGTAATGCTAAAAACTAATGACTAATATAGGAAGTCTTACCCCCTTAGTATCTGTGGGACAGCCATCCTAGCCTCAGACATATCTTGAGTGTGTGCAGACTACCAATCTGGTTAGCACACTAGACGGAGCAAAAGATGCATGGCACACTGTTGTCAGATTGCATGCACTCAGAAGTCACTCGGAAGGTGACTTGCTTGTCAGCACACTCCTTTTCTGAATATGCCCCATGAGTTGGGATGATGGTGTGAAGGTCTAAGATTGCCCACTGGGAGGTGATGTCACGTGATATAGGGGCATGCAATCCCAGATCTATTTAAGCTACTAGCCATGTGGGAATAAACGGATTTCAGGGATTTGCACCACCTGATTTGATCCCCAGGCTGTTACTGCGCTTGGTTGTTGGGCCATCAATCCCACAGCTGGGTCCTGGGAGCCACCAGCTCTGCAGGTGTGTTTGTCCCAGGACCATCAGTCACACAGCTGCATGTTTGGCCACAGGGCCATCACCTGGACATGCATGTACTCTTCAGCATGTCTAACTGCGGGGTCAGCAGGCCCATGGTGTCATTTGGCAATGTTGAGGGACACATTTGGTTATGACAACTTGGTCAGAATGAGGAAAGGTGCTACTCAATAATATCAAGTAAGTAGAGGTCAGGAAAGCTGCTTAACACCTTATAAAACCCTTCCCTGAAGTGGAGTTACATAATTGTTGGTCAAGTACATGCACACGCATGCATATACACACACACATAGGCTATATAGTATATATATATATAGATATATATATAGCTATTAGATATATAGTCTATAGTAATTCTATATATAATATATATATATAAACCGATAACAAGTATATTATACCATATATACTGTTATGGTTTGAGTGAGAATGTCTTCCTCCATAGGCTACAAGTATTTGGACATTTTGTCTCCAGCTGGTGGTGCTGTTTTGGGAGGGCTTTGGTGTGGCCATGCTGGAGGAAGAGCGTCACTGAGTGCGGGCTTAGCGAGTTCTTAAGCCTTGCCAGATTTCTAGTCACTCTCTACTTCCTGTGCCTGTTCGAAGATGTGAACCTAAGCTTCCTGCTCCTGCTCCAGCACCTCCCGCCACTGTGCCTCCCCACCATGGCAGACTTTAATTCCCCTGTAACCATAAGTTCAAATGAACTCTTCTTTCTATAAATTCCCTTGATCATAGTGTTTTGTCATAGCAACAGAAAAGTAATTAAGATACATATATTCTTACATTTATTCTTTTTATATCCTATATACAAAACTCATGACTATCTATGTATTGAAGATAGAATGTAGCCTACATAGAATGAATTGGTTAAAATTGATTATAAATCAACACAACTTTACTCCAGTCAATATATACTGGCTAAAAATATTGCTTTATCGAATGTTACCAAATTCAGCCTCTCAAGAGAAAACATCCAGATGTACTTTGAAAAAAAAGAGAAACTAAAACTCACTTCTGAAGACCCAGGACTGGGAGTCTGTCAAAAGTCAAGAACCAGGGAAGGGAAGGTAGAATTCCTCATAAGCCAGGGAAGCTCTGACAGAGACATGGGGAGCAACAGAGACAAAGAATTTGGCCTGGTCACAGTGGGATAAGAACAGTCACCCCACCTGGAGGCCAAATTCATTCCCAAACATCACAGGACTGTAGTTACTCTTCCCTGGTCATGAATGTGTCATTAACTTTTATACTAAGTTGAACCCTACCAGGGAACACTAACTCTCAGACATAGGGGCTCAGAGGAATGGGTATTGGAGAATAAAGGAATAGATTATTATGAACACCCTACTCCCATAGTCTGAACACTTGCCCCCCCCCAGCCCTCATGTGTTGAAATCCTAATCCCCAGGGTAGTAATATTATAAAGGCCTTCGTGAGCCTGCTAGGTCATTAGAATAGAGTCCTCATAAATAGGATAGCATAGAGCTCTTATCATAAATGAAACCCCAGAGCACCCTTTAACCCTTCCATCACGTGATATTAAAGTGAGAGGTCTACAAACCAGGAAGACAGGCCTCATCTCACTAGGTACTTAATCTGATTTGACCTTGAGCTTTCCAGCCTCCGGAACTATGAAAAATACATTTCAGTTGTTTTAAGGCCCTGAGCTGTGGCCCTACTAGAAATGAAGACTCAGTGAAATCAATTCATCTCAGAGCTGCACTGGCCTGATGCTTCTTTGTTGGAATCTCTAGTTTTCTCCAGGCATGCTGAAGACATTCTCACTTAGAGGTATTCATAGTGCTTCTTCCAGACATATTTAAGCGTCTAAGTTCATTCTAACAGCCAAAGTAAAAGACTTCATCCATGAAGGCAAACTCCTACAGTCACTCTTCCCCATGCTTGAATCAGACCGACTCGGAATCTGAATCTGTGCACAACACACTCCTTAAATACACCTGGAGTTCCAGAGAAACAGGAAGGAAATCTGAGAGGAAACAAAGCAAATGATCCTTTCACAGCCTTCCTCACTGAAAAACACAATTACTGGCAGCCTGGGTTCCTTCAGGCTTAAGATCTACACACACCTCACATAAGCCATCCCCACACATAGAGACTTAGACAGCTGTTGAGAATTCTGCAGACCAGGCTGGCCTTGAACTCCAGGAGGAATACCTTCTAAGTACTGGGATTAAAGGCAATAATGCACACATGGCATTAATCAAGATTTTTGAGAAATAAACTGGCAACCATCATATAGACTGTGGGACTGGGAAGGCATTTTGTAGGAAGAACTTTTCCTTTTAATTCTCTGATAGAAAACCATATTCCAAGCTGCCTGGACCTCCAGTCAGTGGGAGGCTCTGCTGGGAAGTTGGCTCCCAGAGCTGTGTTGCTTTGGACAACAGCAGTACACGAGCCACCACAGATGTATGGTATATGAGGTTAACAATAAACAAATCAAAAGGATAAGGGGGCCAGCCAACAGAGCTCGTGGACTTTGCCCTTGCGGAACAGAGAGTGAAAGAGGAATGAGTTTCTTTCTATCCATGAAATCCAGGTGGCAGGTTCCAGACCTCAGCATCCATTGCAGATTTTTCCATTGTCCAAATAGCATGGTCACTGGGGTGAAAGGGAAGCTGGAGCAATAGGCAGGCGTTCTAGTGTCTAGTTGGGAGTGCTTTACCCATTCATTTAACAATGTTGCCAAATCTTCACAAGTGCCCATAATCTCAGAGCTGAGTTCAGGCTGGAAGCACCTTATCTTAGTTATCATTCCCCTGGACCCTTCAGCAAAACCTCTTCAAGCTTAAATATCTGTGTCATCTGGAGGCTGCTTCTCTTGCATTTCCTTAAATAGCTAACCTACTGCTTTTAGAGAATGAATTCATGTGATTAAGTCTATGTGATGGTTGCTGATTTAATTTTATAAAATCTTGATTAAAGCCATGCCTTCACTACCAGCCCTTGGGAGGCATATCCAGGTATATCTCTGGACTTTCAGGCCAGCCTGGTCTACAAGCCAGCAGCTAGGGCTGCAATAGAGGGACCCTCGGGTTTTTGTGTGGTTTTTTTTTTATCTATTTCCCTTAAAGACATAGTGACAAATTTTCATGTTTAATTCTCTTCTTGTCTGTTTCCAGTATCTACCCCAGCACCTCTAAGAACTTCGGTTTTGAAGTTCTCATGCAGATGCAGCCGCCCACTGGCACCCACTGAAGACTCTTCTCCATCTCTGCTCAGTGGGCCACATACTAGTCACTGCTTCCATGAACTGGTCACCTCCCTAGCAAGGAAGAGGAAAGCAAAGAGAAAATAGCAGCACAGAACATAGGACAACGTGCATTTGACTGAGAAAAAAGACTAGCAAAAGGCAAAATCAAAGTTACTAAAGTTTACCATATATATGTGTAATACTTACATTCTAAAGACTTAAAAGTTTACAATGTGGAATGTTTTTTCTTTAACTAGATGAGAGCTGAGAGAATTTTTGTAAAATGATACCGAATAATATATTCTGAGAGGAAGCGATAGGAAATTCCAGTGTCTCTGGTACAACTCTTCCTAGACTCCCGGGATTTTAATCAATTTAAAGTAATTTTTCACTTGCCCTTTTCTTGGTTCAGAAGTTAAATAGACTATACATTTGCTTCTAGAAATACTGGAGGATAGAATTTTCATATATATTAAAAAGAAAGTAATATACCTCCTTAAACTCAGACTAGCATATGCTCTCTAAATACTAGTATTACATATTTATTTTTTGCTATTATTCAAACAGTAATTTCCATGTATTGATTTCTTCTCCTGTTGTAATAAAATACTCTGACAGAAGCAACTTAAGGGAGAATGGATTGATATTGACTCACGGTTCAAGGGCACAATTCCTTGATGTGGGGAGTCACGATGGCAGCCTGAAGCAGCAGTCACACTGCATCCATGATCAAGAAGTAGAGCATGCTGAATGCTGGGGAATGCTTAGCCTGATCTGCATAGTGAGTTCCAGGCCAGGTGGAGCTACAGGAAGACCCTGTCTCAAAAAAAAAAACCAAGAAAAATATATTATTTTTAATTCTAAACATGATTTGTCTTAGCCAATTTTGTGTTTCTGTAACAAAGTGCTTGAGGGTGGATAACTTAGGAGCAAACAGTGTGATGCAGGAATCCTAACTAGGTCCTCATGGCCGCACTTCAATATGGGGGAAAGCCGAAAAAAACGCAGTTGCCTGGAGAAAGGACAGGCATGCAGGGTGGCCACACTTTAACCAACCTGCTTTTATGAGAATTAATCCAGTTACATAGGACAAGACTCATGCTCAGGAGACAGTACTAATCCATTACTGAGGGTGGATCCCTCTGGCTCCCTCTCTCTCACTAAGTCCTACCTTGCAAGTCTCCATTCTCAACCCTGCTACACTTTGGACCAGGCTTCCCTCAGGCGAACCTTTGGGAAAGAAGTAACATGCAAACCAGAGAGATAACAAAAAGTAGATCAATCTTCCCCTCAGGTCCCATGTTTACTTATGCTGTTCTTAAGGTTATTTCAAAGTGCATTTGCTGTGGTTGGCCTTTCCATGTGAAAACCTCAGCTTCTTCTCTGTTTGAAAGCCTGCATCCTCAGATGGAAATTGTGACATTTTCTGAGCTGCAGCAGTACATCACACCCATGCCATCATTAAAGGATTTGGGAAACTAAAAAGAACAAAATGCCAAGACTGTTACCTTTGTCTTCACAGTTTTTCAGGCAGTAGAAGGCACAATGGGGGAAGACCATGCCTAAAGACTAAACTCCGTAAGTCTATATAAAGGTGATCTATTGCAATAGCCTGGGGATCAGCTGCCAAATAGCTGGACCATGCATTATAAAACAGAACATACTTCTTTCTGGGATATAAGTGAGAAAGTGTGTCTCACTATGTAGTTCAGGCTACCCTTAAATTCCCAGTCCTCTTGGTTTAGTCTCCTGAGTGCTGGGATAAGAAGCATTCACCATAAAGCCCAGCCAAAACAGATTCCTTCTTAGACTAGAGTTAGGATATAGCTCAGTAGAGAATGCTTGTCCAGCATGCCCCAGACCCAAGGTTTAATACCTAGTACTCTCCACCCCCAAATCCTCTAACCATTTTAATATGATCCTCTAGCTCATAGTAAATAGGAACCTTAATGTTGAGAAACAGCTGGGGCAATATAAAATGGGCTGAGAAGGATTTATTAGTCCTGACAAAATACCTGATGAAACAGGGAGGAAGGACTGATTTTGGTTCATGATTCCAGAGGTTTCACTCCACAGTCCTTAGTCCATTGCTTTAGGGCCCATAGTGAGGCAGAACATCCTGGTGGGGAGCATGGGACAAAGCAAAGCAGCTCATCTCATGGTGGACAGAAAAGGCACAGACAAGAGCATCCTCAGATAAGAAGCAGCTCCTTAAGAGCATCAGTTCCCCCTGCAGTGACCAATTCCCCCAGCAACATCTCACTTGACAAAGTTTCCAGAATCCTCCCACAATATCACCACAAGCTGAGGCCTAGGCAGTTAACACATGAGAGCCTGTGGGCCCATTTCATACTCAGACAGTTCAGAAGGCTGGCTTGAATCACCAAAGTTTTTTTTTAATCTATTCAAGAAATGACCACCAGGCTTTATAGTTGATCACTGTCTTGGGGACATGAAGAGTGTCATTAGAAATTACTGTTTCTTAAAAATATTTATTAATTTTATTTTATGTGTATGAGTCTATTGCCTACATGTAAGTGCACTCATGTTATGCAATGCCATTCTTGCCGGGCATGGTGGCGCACACCTTTAATCCTAGCACTCGGGAGGCAGAGGCAGGCGGATCTTTGTGAGTTCAAGGCCAGCCTGGTCTACAGAGTAAGTTCTAGGTCAGCTGGGGCTACAGGGAGACCCTGTCTTGAAAAGAAAAAAAAAAAAAAGATAACATTCTCATAAAATCATCTGATGTATAATTCATACTTGAATTTCCTTAAGTCTTGTTTTTTTTTCTTTTGTTTTGTCTTTTCTGAGACAGGGTCTCCCTGTAGCCCCAGCTGTCCTGGAACTCACTATGTAGACCAGGCTGTCCTAGAACTCACAGAGATCCGCCTGCCTCTGCCTCCTGAGTACTGGGATTATTAAGACCACCATGCCTGGTGAATTTCCCCATTTCTTACAAAGAAACTTTTTTGTTGTTGTTTGGTCTTTTTGGGTGTTTCTACAGCCCCAGCTTGCATGGAATTCACAGAGATCCACCTGCCTCTGCCTCTTGAGTGCTGGGATTTAAAGCATGTCCCACCACGCCTGGCCCAAAACTGCTGTTTTTATACTTGTTTTATTAAATCTAAGACCCATGACTTGAATTTGCAAAAAAAAAAAAAAAAAAAAAAAAAGAAATTACAGTTTCAACTATCAAAGCCATGCAAAATCACTTTAATTTTTAGTAGTTGATTCTAAGAACAATGAATAAGCAAATATAAAACTTTAAAATGTGTAAAAAAAAAAAAAAAAAAAAGGAAAATTATCCTCACAGTCCAAGCTTGACCATCTCTTTATTTATAGATTTCAATTTTTTTTCATTTCAGCATAATATACTTCAAGGATGCACTCTAAACTTTTTTTCATTTACAACTTGAAAAGATTATATACTCAGGCATAGTAGCAAATGCCTTTAATTCTTGCCTCAGGAGGCAACAGGTGGATTTTATGGCAGCTGTCTTCAAAGTGAGTTTCAATCATCTGTCATGGTAGGGAGGAATCTGCCTCAAAGACAAAATAAAAAGCTTTATTCAAATGTCCACAGATCACATTTCTACTACTAATATAATAAGAATTACTTATAGCTCCTGTAGACATTTCAGCTTCTCCTGAGGCATGGCCTCATAGATGGGTGGCAGTTAATACCACCATGCTTACAGATCACCAGTGTTTACCAAGATTAATCCGTCCCCAAGGCTCTCATTCCAGCAGTTTACATGGTTACTATGTATAGTGAGTAGCTGATGTTACTTTGGGAAAAAATAATGGTTCCTGTTTTTACCGTATGATTTCCTCCATCAGCAGAAAAAACTCAAGTGGATTTACCTAGGAGTCAGTCAGACCACTGTTTAAATAACAGATAAAGTTGTTCAAATCTAATCAAGGCTACCAACGATTCCAAAACTATGGAGTCAAAATCAGGGCATGAGCTCCTCTAACTGTGGAAACATGAAAGATGCCCTGAAGTAGTGTCCAACATGGAGAAGAGGGTTGATATGTAAGCTTCAGGGTCCCAGCATTATCTCTGTGGGAAAAGTTATAGCAATTATTTGTTCCTAGTAGATCAAGATGTAAAAATGATAGATGCTTCCATGTAGGAAATAGGAGGCAGGGTCACGGTAGCTTTGAGGTGGACAGGTACATACACACAACTTTTCTCTTGACATGGTTATAACACAGTGAGATTCAACTCTGCTTTGGACCCAAACCACACTGGTCTAGACTCTTCTAGTAGGCAAAGACCAAGAAGCTATTTGCTCCACTGAACAGCTGTCATTTGGGGAAGCTAGAAATAGACTAAAAGTACAATTCAATTACAATGTCTTTCATGCAATCACAGTATCTCCATAGAATTTGGAGTTTTGTGGATGGTATCTTGTTTTGGTTTTGTTTTGTTAGTTTTTGTTTGATGTTTTTAGACAGGGTTTCCCTGTAGCCCAGCTGGCTGGAACTCACTATGTAGACCAAGCGGGCCTCAACTTACGAGATCCACCTGCCAGAGATAATAATACATTTTCTAAATATGAAAGAGTGTCACCTGACTAGGTTTGTGCTTTTGCAAAGATGAGGCGAACACAACACAGGAAATTTAAGTTTAGGAGATTAGAGGCCAGAATGGAACTGTTGGACAGTTTACCTTCAGCTCTCACATCCTAACTCAAGTCTAGTTTCTTCAGGTACACTGACCTCAGACCATTCACATCACCCATCTAAATCTCACTCAACAGATCAAACTGCACTTGTGTAATCCTCATGAAATCATCTGTCCTTGGACTTCTTGTCTATGTCAATGTCAATGTGTTGCATAAGAAATAAAGTGTCACAGCTTGGCATGGTGGCACACACCTTTAATCCAGTATCCAGGAGCAGAGGCAGGTGGATCTCGTGAGAGTGATCCAGCCTGGCTGACAGAGTGATCCAGGCAGCAGGGAACACGTCTCAGAACAACCAAAAATAAAAGAAGTCTAACCCATTTGGATTCATCTCTTCTTACTTTGCGTTATCTCTCTCTCCTCATTTCTCCCCTCTCTCTATTCCCTCCCTTCCTCCTCCCCCCCCAACAAACCTGTCTATTCCTACAGTATGGGTCTTTTTCTTCCGTCAACTCTCATACACAGAGAACCAGGACTAACACAAATCTTAAGGAGTGGTTGCTTCTTTCAGGTGACTCTGGGGTCAGAAAGAAGAAATGATTGCTGTAGCTGCTGTGATGTTTGGTCTTCATTATCAACTTGGCAGGTTTAGAGATGCTCTGGGCATCTGCAAAGACTTTCTCCAAAGGAGATTAACTGAGGGAGAGACAGATGCCTTGGAAATGGGTGTCTCCTTCACAACAGATGGCCAAGATACAAAAAAGACCAAGGAAAAGCAGTATATACCTGGCTTCACATCTTTCTGAGCAAATGTGTCTGCCGCTGGCATCCACTGCTGACAGACTCTGGCTTTGTCAGTCTTCTAGTATGGACTCAATACTAGCAACTCTCCAGGGAGTTTCCAGGCTTTCACAACCAGACTGGAACAGCCGAGCTACCCAACTTCATGGACTGAGTGGCTGCCAGGTTCTCAGCCCCTCCAGCATGTAGACAGACATTGTTGGATGCCCCAGCCCATACCGTGCAAATTAATCTAATACATAACCTACACACCACACAGACACACACGCACACAACACACAGAGCTGTTGACGGCTCCTATTGAGAACCTTGCTTAATGCTACCATAAAATGGATAAAAACCTCTGGCCTTTTCCTTTCCATTCTTTCTACAGCAGGAAAAAGCTGCTTTTGGTTAAAAAAAAAACAAACAAAAAACCCAGCTTTCATTTTCTGTCTCCTTTGAGTCAAACTCCTCTTTGACTCTGCATAGGCATGCTAGAACCTTAACTATGTGGACATGCCTGGTAGTTCATCTACTTTATCTGGTGAGAGACTTGAAGGGGACAGTGATTCATCTGAAAAATCATATCATTGCTGTTACAGGGCCGGCCATCAGGTGTGCAATGAAATGAAATCCAGGGCCTACTAGATATATTCTAGCTCTGATATTCTCCGCAATAGTGGTTTTTGTGGGACAATGATTTTACACATAAGTAGGCCTCAATTATGCTCAGTAGGAGTCAAGAAAGAGTGAAAGTTCAAGTAAGGGTGTGGTGGAGTGAGTCATTGGTGGGAAAGTCAAGCTTAGCAGCAGAATCAGATTCACCATGTTTATGATGCTTTATCACTAAAAAATAATTTCTCTTCAATAACAGGAAAGCTTGATGATGATCTATTCTGTCATCTTTTCCCTCTGGCCTTCATTCCATCTTCCATTTCTCGGACTTTGCTTTTTCATTTACTTTTATTTTGTGTGTATGACGTGTTTCACCACGTTTGTGCACACCCATGGGGGACTGGTAAAAGGGCATCTGATCTCTTTGGGAGGTGTAAGAACGTTGTAGCCACAAGGTGAGTACAGGAATTGAACCTGGAGCCTTTGCAAGAGCACCAGTGGTTTTGTAACCAAACTGTGAGCCCATCTCCCAATCCGTAAGTATTTTTTTCTATAATCTTCACTGCCAGATTTCAAAGTACTTCTGTAGCTTCACAGGATTCAAGTTCCCTTGATCTATAACAGGACTTAGGGAAATGTTTTCCTTTAAAAGTTCTCAGGCTGGGGCGTGGTGGTGGCACGCCTTTAATACTAGCACTGGGAGGCAGAGCAGGCAGATCGTTGTGAGTCAAGGCCAGCCAGGTTCACAGAATGAGTTGCCAGACAGCTGGGGCTACAAAGGGAAACCCTGTTCTTTGAAAAGACCAAAACAGAAAAGTAAAGTAAAAATAAATGCTTCCCTATCTTCTCCTTCTTTTCCTGTATTTGTTATTAGTATTAATATGAATAGAGGACTTCGTTAATGAATACTACTACGTGTGGGTATTGCTTTCTTGTTGTTCTTTAGTTGCTTTCGTTGCTTTTGTGTTTTGTTTTGGAGACAGGGTCTTCCCTGGTCCTCAGCTGGCCTGGCACACTACATGAGACCAGCTGCCCTTGAATCATCACAGTTAGCTCCCTGCCTCTGCCCGCCCAAAGCACTTGGGCTAAAGGAGTGGTGCCACACCCCGGCTTACAGTGTGTATTATTCTTATCATCTCATTGTTAATCATAGACAACCAATCTGATTTAGGCGTTGTAAGGGTTACAAACAACTCAGTTCTAGATTGGAGCATGGTGAGCAGACCTGTAATGTTTAGCTACTCAGGAGGCGAAGAAGCAGGGAAACAAAAGGTTGAAGAACAGACATCTGTGGGACTGGAGAGATGGCTTAAAGCGTTAAAGCTCCGACCGCGCTACAGAGGACCCGGTTCGATCCCCAAGCCCACCCACATGGCGGCCTGAGAACCGTCTGAAACTCCAATCCAGGAGAACTCTATCAGTTCCAGGGAATCCGAACCCTCTGTCTTCTGCCACTCCCGCGGCATTGCACGCAACGGTGTCACAGACTTGCATGCAGATAGTACATTCAACACATACAGAAAATAAAGTAAAATCAATAAAAAATTGTTTAAATAAAAAAAAAAGAAAAGACTCTGTAACGTTTTGTTTCAAAGTAAAGTTTAAAAGGGACCAAAGACATATATCAAGGAGTTGAGTGTTTACCTGCCATGCACAAAGCCCTGATCCAATCTCTAAGTACTAGAAAAATAATAAATAAATAAAGTAATCCATGAACAATCAGAACGACACATAGAGAAAAATCAAGCTATAATTTACCTGGACCTCAAGGTAAGGAGTAGACATAGATTTCATGTGTTTGTATGAAGAGCCTGCATTTTTATTTGCGTTGTAAGGCTGCGGCATCATCAAATGAGGATTAGCCAGATGCAATAGAAAGAGCTTTATGAAAACCTTGTTTTTCATCCTATTCCACAGTAATTTTAACAGTTATTTACAGGGAAATTACTATTGACTCCCTATTTTTAGAATGACAAAGTGAGGGAAGGAAATTGGAGATTGTTTTTCAAAGCTCAACACTAAAATTAAATAAGTCCTACAATCACGTAGTATTTCCATTTTTCCTCCTAAGCATATTTCTCGACGTATTTTTTTTTTGAGAGACATGCTGGGAACTTGTGCGGGCCAGGCTGGCCTTGAACGTTCAGATCTTCTTGTTTACTCTCAAGGAATAGCATTAAAAAGTATCGTAGTCGGAAACCGCTGGGCGTGTTTGGGCACACCCTTTAATAATCCTAAGCACACTTGGAGGTCAGAGGCAGGCAGATCTTTGTGAGTTCAAGGACAGCCTGGTCTACAGAGTGAGTTCCAGGACAGCTTGGGGCTACAGGTGAGACCCTGTTTCTAAAAGCAAATACTTTGCCCACATTTTAACTAATGACAAATTGCATACTGATTGTTATGAGCCTGATATTTTACAATATCTCATTTAATAAAAGTTACATACCTCTGTGTGTTATCTTAGTTATTCAGCGCAATAATTAAGGCACAGCTTGACTGTCGCAGGCCAACTCCAGAGGAGAGAGACTGGCTTCAAACCCAAGGCTTTGGATTCTAGACTACAAAGCTATTTTGACCCCCAGATGTTTCCATAACTCATCCCGTTCCATGGTCTTGGGGTTTACTACTTTCTGTAGTAAACAAATGTCTCACACTACAGAGCAATGATGTATAAATATATTAACACTTAAAAGCAAGAGAAAGTCAGAGTCTGGAGAGACAGCTTTAGAGTTAAGAACACTTGCTGTCCTTCAGAAGACCCGGGTCCAAGTTTTGCCAGTTACGAACATGCATAACCCAGTTCCACGAAACCTGACACTCTCTCTGACCTGCTGTGGAGCACTGATGACGTGAGTGCACGTACTTCGGCAGACGAGAACACTGCATACACATAAATCAAAATAAAATGTTTAAAAAAGTGATAAACCAACCAAGCAAATCCATTTTAGTGACAAGCCTCCTAACGAGGTGACGTAGCAGATGCATCAACTTTCACTTTGTGGAACTTACATAACTGACTTTCATTTCTGAATTAAATCAATTTAAAACAATTATGTTACAAATGCTGATTGTAGTGGCTCCATTAAACTTAAAATCCTTAATATAATTTTTGTATCTCTGTCCAGAAGTACTAATAATACTTAAATAAAACCATGTGGGTCAATGCTGGCTCAAGAATGACCTATGCAAATATATCTGTGCTATAAAGTCCTTCCATACTGTAACTGCCTAAAGTCCCTTGAATGCTGGCAGCTTTAGTTAGTTTAATGTTTGACCAAAAAAAAAAAAAAAAAAAAGGTGTTGTGCCACAACACTTTTAATCCCAGGACTAAAGAGGCAGAGGTAGGAGGACCCTCTGTAGAATCAAGACAGCCTGGTCTACACTGGAGTTCTAGGCCAGCTGGGGCTACAGGGAGACACAGAAGAAAATCAGTTCCAATAATCCTGGCAACACCAATACAGTGCTTTCGATTTATTTCTTTCTTTTCTTTCTTTCTTTATGGGTGGTCTGCTTTTAAAGGGGAGATCATAGAGTGACAGTGAGCTTGCCATGTCGCAGCATAAACCCCCGTAACCAACCCCCGTGCCACTAACGAAGTGTCCTGCTTAGTCCTGGTCCTGCTCTGAAATGTGGATCTCCCAGAGAATTGGCCAGAATTACTGAGTGTTCAGAACTCTATTCAGTCTCTCAGTAAATGATCTGGCTCTCCTGGAAATAGAGTGCAAGGCAGAGTGCAAGGCAGATGTGAGCGGGACCAGCTGCCCACAGATAGGTGTTTACTGTGTGAAGCGACCACTTGGATGATCATGACAGCTATTCAAGCCAACCTTGCAGAAAAGTATTGCATCTTATTCAATCTCTCCCATCCAAATGCCCACGTCCTCATTCTTCAAGGTTAATTCAAGCCTTTTCCTCAACTCACAATACTTTCTCAAACATTCCATGTCAAATTGATTGACCTCTTCTTGAAACTTTCATAGTTATAAATAATGGGGAGGAAGGGGGGAGGGAGGAATGAGGAGGGGAAAGACAGAAACGAGATATAAATTGTTTTATGTTCTTAATGGAAATAGAGAGGACTGCATTCAAAGAGCCTTACAAATTATAATCCTCCATATTTTAATTTTGAAGGTGACAGAACGGCACATGATAGTGTTTGGTTTTTATTTACCACAGGATTAATTTTTTCAACTTTGATACAGAGCTCTTACTGTGCTTCTGATATACTCCTGCTGTAAGTTCAGGTAGAGGCTATTAAGCTATCATTAACTCCATCAGAAGAAACCGGTGGCAGAGGAAGCAAAGAAAACAACCAAACACAGCTCATTAATCCGTTTTAGTCAGATTAAATAAACAACTCAAGTTTCCGCGAAAAGTTTCCCTATCAGTATAAGTATAAACTCTAATGAATAGAAAAAGCCTGGCCGCGGCTGGCAGCTTATGCAAGAAATAATCTTACGCAGGAACATTACTCAAACAAGCTGGTGATTTGCTCCATGAGTGTCACAACTAGTCTCTATAGGTTGTATGCAGAACCTAAACACAGTTTTCTAGGATTCTTATAAGTAGGGAGCTGGAAAGGATGATTCTATTATTTCTCCATGTCTTTACAACTTAGAGTTTTAAATCAGGTTTCTAAAACTTCAAGAGGAAAAGAGAGGTAAATAAAGAGAAAAGATCTGAGAGGGAGAACAATCGTGCCAATTAGTAACAAGGTTGCAATAGGCTGAGTCTCCAATGAGTCCTCAGTTTGGTATGTCTGNAAGTTTTCCTTTGGGGCCGTGGGGTGGGGGGGCCCCCCTCAAACCCCGGGGGGGAAAAATCCCTTGAAATTTAAGGGCCGGCTAGGGCAAAAGGGAACCCCTTTTCCAAAAGAAAAAAAAAAAAAAAAAAAAAAAAAAAAAGGAAAAATTATCCTCACAGTCCAAGCTTGACCATCTCTTTATTTGGCATAGATTTCAATTTTTTTTCATATTTCAGCATAATATACTTCAAGGATGCACTCTAAACTTTTTTTCATTTACAACCTTGAAAAGATTTATATACTCAGGCATAGTAGCAAATGCCTTTAATTCTTGCACTCAGGAGGCAGAAACAGGTGGATTTTTATGCAGCCTGTCTTCATAGTGAGTTTCAGATCATCTTGGTCTATGGTAGGGAGGCTCTGCCTCAAAGACAAAATAAAAAGCTTTATTCAAATGTCCACAGATCACATTTCTACTACTAATATAATAAGAATTACTTATAGCTCCTGTAGACATTTCAGCTTCTCCTGAGGCATGGCCTCATAGATGGGTGGCAGTTAATACCACCATGCTTACAGATCACCAGTGTTTACCAGAGATTAATCCGTCCCCAAGGCTCTCATTCCAGCAGTTTACATGGTGTTACTATGTATATGTGAGTAGCCTGATGTTACTTTGGGGAAAAAATAATGTTCCTGTTTTTACCGTATGATTTCCTCCATCAGCAGAAAAAACTCAAGTGGATTTACCTAGGAGTCAGTCAGACCACTGTTTAAATAACAGATAAAGTTGTTCAAATCTAATCAAGGCTACCAACGATTCCAAAACTATGGAGTCAAAATCAGGGCATGAGCTCCTCTAACTGTGGAAACATGAAAGATGCCCTGAAGTAGTGTCCAACATGGAGAAGAGGGTTGATATGTAAGCTTCAGGGTCCCAGCATTATCTCTGTGGGAAAAGTTATAGCAATTATTTGTTCCTAGTAGATCAAGATGTAAAAATGATAGATGCTTCCATGTAGGAAATAGGAGGCAGGGTCACGGTTAGCTTTGAGGTGGACAGGTACATACACACAACTTTCTCTTGACATGGTTATAACACAGTGAGATTCAACTCTGCTTTGTGACCCAAACCACACTGGTCTAGACTCTTCTAGTAGGCAAAGACCAAGAAGCTATTTGCTCCACTGAACAGCTGTCATTTGGGGAAAGCTAGAAATGACTAAAAAGTACAATTCAATTCAATGTCTTTCATCATCACAGTATCTCCATAGAATTTGGAGTTTTGTTGGTTGGTTATCTTGTTTTGGGTTTTGTTTGTTAGTTTTTGTTGATGTTTTTAGACAGGGTTTCCCTGTAGCCCCAGCTGGCTTGGAACTCACTATGTAGACCAAGCTGGCCTCAATCTTACAGAGATCCACCTGCCAGAGATAATAATACATTTTCTAAATATGAAAGAGTGTCACCTGACTAGGTTTGTGCTTTTGCAAAGATGAGGCTGAACACAACACAGGAAATATTAAAGTTTAGGAGATTAGAGGCCAGAATGGAACTGTTGGGACAGTGTTACCTTCAGCTCTCACATCCTAACTCAAGTCTAGTTTCTTCAGGTACACTGACCTCAGACCATTCACATCACCCATCTAAATCTCACTCATACAGATCAAAACTGCACTTGTGTAATCCTCATGAAATCATCTGTTCCTTGGACTTCTTTGTCTATGTCAATGTCAATGTGTTGCATAAGAAATAAAGTGTCACAGCTTGGCATGGTGGCACACACCTTTAATCCCAGTACTCAGGAGGCAGAGGCAGGTGGATCTCTGTGAGAGTGATGCCAGCCTGGTCTACAGAGTGAATTCCAGGCCAGCCAGGGAGACACTGTCTCAGAACAACCAAAAATAAAAGCAAGTCTCAACCCCATTTTGGATTCATCTCTTCTTCTTTGCGTTATTCTCTCTCTCTCTCCCTCCATTTCTCCCTCTCTCTTATTCCCTCCCTCTTTCCTTCCATCCCCCCCCCCACAAACCTGTCTATTCCTTCACAGTATGGGTCTTTTCTTCAACTCCTCATACCACAGAGACCTGACTAACACAAATCTTAAGGAGTGGTTGCTTCTCTTCAGTGACTCTGGGAGTCAGAAAGAAGAAATGATTGCATGTAGCTGCTGTGATGTTTGGTCTTCATTATCAACTTGGCAGGTTTAGAGATGCTCTGGGCATCTGCAAAGACTTTTCCAAAGGAGATTAACTGAGGGAGAGACAGATGCCTTGGAAATGGGTGTCTCCTTCCAACAGATGGCCAAGATACAAAAAAGACCAAGGAAAAAAGCAGTATATACCTGGCTTCACATCTTTCTGAGCAAATGTGTCTGCCGCTGGCATCCACTGCTGACAGACTCTGGCTTTGTCAGTCTTCTAGTATGGACTCAATACTAGCAACTCTCCAGGGAGTTTCCAGGCTTTCACAACCAGACTGGAACAGCTGAGCTACCCAACTTCATGGACTGAGTGGCTGCCAGGTTCTCAGCCCCTCCAGCATGTAGACAGACATTGTTGGATGCCCCAGCCCATACCGTGCAAATTAATCTAATACATAACCTACACACACACAGACACACACGCACACATACACACAGAGCTGTTGACGGCTCCTATTGAGAACCTTGCTTAATGCTACCATAAAATGGATAAAAACCTCTGGCCTTTTCCTTTCCATTCTTTCTACAGCAGGAAAAAGCTGCTTTTGGTTAAAAAAAACAAACAAACAAACAAAAAACCCAGCTTTCATTTTCTGTCTCCTTTGAGTCAAACTCCTCTTTGACTCTGCATAGGCATGCTAGAACCTTAACTATGTGGACATGCCTGGTAGTTCATCTACTTTATCTGGTGAGAGACTTGAAGGGGACAGTGATTCATCTGAAAAATCATATCATTGCTGTTACAGGGCCATCAGGTGTGCAATGAAATGAAATCCAGGGCCTACTAGATATATTCTAGCTCTGATATTCTCCGCAATAGTGGTTTTTGTGGGACAATGATTTTACACATAAGTAGGCCTCAATTATGCTCAGTAGGAGTCAAGAAAGAGTGAAAGTTCAAGTAAGGGTGTGGTGGAGTGAGCCATTGGTGGGAAAGTCAAGCTTAGCAGCAGAATCAGATTCACCATGTTTATGATGCTTTATCACTAAAAAATAATTTCTCTTCAATAACAGGAAAGCTTGATGATGATCTATTCTGTCATCTTTTCCCTCTGGCCTTCATTCCATCTTCCATTTCTCTACTTTCTTTTTCATTTACTTTTATTTTGTGTGTATGAGTGTTTCACCACGTTTGTGCACACCCATGGGGACTGGTAAAGGGCATCTGATCTCTTGGGAGTTAAGAACAGTTGTTAGCCACCATGTGAGTACTAGGAATTGAACCTGGAGCCTTTGCAAGAGCACCAGTGTTTTTAACCTGTGAGCCATCTCTCCAATCCTTAATTTATTTTTTTCTAATTATATCTTCACTTCAGATTTCAAAGTACTTCTGTAGTCTTCACAGGATTCAAGTTTCCCTTGATCTATAACAGGACTTAGGGAATATGTTTTTCCTTTAAAATGTTCCTTCAGCTGGGCGTGGTGGTGCACGCCTTTAATACTAGCACTTGGGAGGCAGAGGCAGGCAGATCTTTGAGAGTTCAAGGCCAGCCTGGTCTACAGAATGAGTTCCAGGACAGCTGGGGCTACAGGGATACCCTGTCTTGAAAAGACCAAAACATAAAATAAAGTAAAAATAAAATGCTTCCTTCTCTGCTTCTTTTCCTGTATTTTGTTATTAGTAATTAATTATAATAGAGGAACTTCTTAATAATATTCTACAGTGTGTATTATTCTTTTTGTTGTTATTGCTTTGTTTTCTGTTTTGTTGTTTTGTTTGAGACAGGGTCTCCCTGCGTCCTCAGCTGGCCTGGAACTCACTACATAGACCAGGCTGCCCTTGATCTCACAGTTATCAGCCTGCCTCTGCCTCCCAAGCACTGGGGCTAAAGGTGTGTGCCACCACACCAGGCTACAGTGTGTATTATTCTTATCATCTCATTTAATCATAGAACACCATCTGTATTTAGGCTTGTAAGGGTTACAAACAACTCATTCTAGATTGAGCATGGTGATGCAGACCTGTAATTTTAGCTACTCAGGAGGCTGAAGCAGGGAAATCAAAAGGTTAAGAACAGACTCTGTGGGACTGGAGAGATGGCCTAGCGGTTAAGAGCTCCGACCGCTCTTACAGAGGACCCGGGTTCGATCCCCAACACCCACATGGCGGCCGAGAACCGTCTGAAACTCCAATTCCAGGAGAACTCCAGTTCCAGGGGAATCCGATACCCTCTTCTGACCTCCGCGGCATTGCACGACACGGGTGCACAGACTTGCATGCAGACAGTACATTCATACACATACAGAAATAAATAAAATCAATAAAAAAAAATTTTTAAATAAAAAAAAAAGAACAGACTCTGTAACGTTTTGTTTCAAAGTAAAGTTTAAAAGGGACCAAAGACATATATCAAGGAGTTGAGTGTTTACCTGCCATGCACAAAGCCCTGATCTCAATCTCTAGTATTGAAAAATAATAAATAAATAAATTCCCATGACATCGCACACAGAGAAAAATCAAGCTATAATTTACCTGGACCTCAAAGGTAAGGAGTAGACATAGATTTCATGTGTTTGTATGAAAGCCTGCATTTTATTGCGTTGTAGGCTGCGGCATCATCAAATGAGGATTAGCAGATGCAATAGAAAGAGCTTTATGAAAACCTTGTTTTTCATCCTATTCCACAGTAATTTTAACAGTTATTTACAGGGAAATTACTATTGACTCCCTATTTTTAGAATGACAAAGTGAGGGAAGAAAATTGGAGATTGTTTCAAGCTCAAAACTAAAATTATAACCTACAATCAAGTAGTATTTCCATTTTTCTCCTAAGCATATTACTTCGACTTTTTTTTTTTGAGAGACATGCTGGGAACTTGTGCGGGCCAGGCTGGCCTTGAACTTCAGATCTTCTTGTTAATCTCTCAAGGATAGCATTAAAAAGTATAGTATAACACCAGCTGGGCGTGTTGGCACATGCCTTTAATCCTAGCACTTGGGAGGCAGAGGCAGGCAGATCTTTGTGAGTTCAAGGCCAGCCTGGTCTACAGAGTGAGTTCCAGGACAGCTGGGGCTACAGGGAGACCCTGTCTCGAAAAGACAACTTACTTTGCCCACATTTTAACTAATGACAAATTGCATACTGATTGTTATGAGCCTGATATTTTACAATATCTCATTTAATAAAAGTTACATACCTCTGTGTGTTATCTTAGTTATTCAGCGCAATAATTAAGGCACAGCTTGACTGTCGCAGGCCAACTCCAGAGGAGAGAGACTGGCTTCAAACCCAAGGCTTTGGATTCTAGACTACAAAGCTATTTTGACCCCCAGATGTTTCCATAACTCATCCCGTTCCATGGTCTTGGGGTTTACTACTTTCTGTAGTAAACAAATGTCTCACACTACAGAGCAATGATGTATAAATATATTAACACTTAAAAGCAAGAGAAAGTCAGAGTCTGGAGAGACAGCTTAGCAGTTAAGAACACTTGCTGTCCTTCCAGAAGACCCGGGTTCAGTTGCCAGTTACGAACATGCATAACTCCAGTTCCAGACAACCTGACACTCTCTCTGACCTCTGTGGAGCACTGAATGACGTGAGTGCACTTACATTCGTGCAGACAGAACACTCATACACATAAAATCAAAATAAAATGTTTAAAAAATAGGATAAACCCAAGCAAATCCATTTTAGTGAGAAGCCTCCTAACGAGGTGACGTAGCAGATGCATCAACTTTCACTTTGTGGAACTTACATAACTGACTTTCATTTCTGAATTAAATCAATTTAAAACAATTATGTTACAAATGCTGATTGTAGTGGCTCCATTAAACTTAAAATCCTTAATATAATTTTTGTATCTCTGTCCAGAAGTACTAATAATACTTAAATAAAACCATGTGGGTCAATGCTGGCTCAAGAATGACCTATGCAAATATATCTGTGCTATAAAGTCCTTCCATACTGTAACTGCCTAAAGTCCCTTGAATGCTGGCAGCTTTAGTTTATGTTTGAAAAAAAAAAAAAAAAAAAAAGGTGTTGTGCCACACACTTTTAATCCCAGGACTAAAGAGGCAGAGGTAGGTGGACCTCTGTAAGATCAAGACAAGCCTGGTCTACACAGTGAGTTCTAGGCCAGCTGGGGCTACAGGGAGACCACAGATATAAAAATCAGTTCCAATAACTCTGCAACACCAAATACAGTGCTTCGATTTGTTTCTTTCTTTATGTTGTGGTCTGCTTTTAAGAGAAGCAAATAGAGTGACAGGTAGCTTGCCCATGTCAGCACATAACCCCCGTGCCACTACGGAAGTGTCCTGCTCTGAAATGTGGATCTCCCAGAGAATTGGCCAGAATTACTGAGTGTTCAGAACTCTATTCAGTCTCTCAGTAAATGATCTGGCTCTCCTGGAAATAGAGTGCAAGGCAGAGTGCAAGGCAGATGTGAGCGGGACCAGCTGCCCACAGATAGGTGTTTACTGTGTGAAGCGACCACTTGGATGATCATGACAGCTATTCAAGCCAACCTTGCAGAAAAGTATTGCATCTTATTCAATCTCTCCCATCCAAATGCCCACGTCCTCATTCTTCAAGGTTAATTCAAGCCTTTTCCTCAACTCACAATACTTTCTCAAACATTCCATGTCAAATTGATTGACCTCTTCTTGAAACTTTCATAGTTATAAATGGGAGGAAGGGAGGGAGGGGAAGAGGGAGGGGAAAGACAGAAACGAGATATAAATTGTTTTATGTTCTTAATGGAAATAGAGAGGACTGCATTCAAAGAGCCTTACAAATTATAATCCTCCATATTTTAATTTTGAAGGTGACAGAACGGCACATGATAGTGTTTGGTTTTTATTTACCACAGGATTAATTTTTTCAACTTTGATACAGAGCTCTTACTGTGCTTCTGATATACTCCTGCTGTAAGTTCAGGTAGAGGCTATTAAGCTATCATTAACTCCAGTCAAAGAAGCCTGTGCAGAGGAAGCAAAGAAACAACCAAACACCTCATTAATCCTTTTAGTCATATTAAATACAACTCAAGTTTCCCTATCAGTATGAGATTATAAACTCTAATAGAAGCTGCCAGCTTAATGCAAGAAATAAATCTTACACATTACTCACAGCTGTGATTTGCTCCATGAGTGTCACAACTAGTCTCTATAGGTTGTATGCAGAACCTAAACACAGTTTTCTAGGATTCTTATAAGTAGGGAGCTGGAAAGGATGATTCTATTATTTCTCCATGTCTTTACAACTTAGAGTTTTAAATCAGGTTTCTAAAACTTCAAGAGGAAAAGAGAGGTAAATAAAGAGAAAAGATCTGAGAGGGAGAACAATCGTGCCAATTAGTAACAAGGTTGCAATAGGCTGAGTCTCCAATGAGTCCTCAGTTTGGTATGTCTGTCTCATTTGAGTTCCAAGGATAAGAACTTTGGACTCACAACACACCCAGGCAATACATATAGCACCACTCCAGCTCTGTTTAAATACTGTTGACTTGTTGCCTATGACAGCATAAGATTGCTCCTACAAACCCATCCAGATAGCTAGCCCAGACTGCATGGGAGCACTCACTCAGAAGCAGCTTTTCAGGCTGGAGAGATGGCCTAGGGGTTAAGAGCGCCGACCGCTCTTGCAGAGGACCCGGGTTCGATCCCCAGAGCCCACATGGCGGTTGAGAACCGTCTGAAACTCCAATTCAAGGAGAACTCCAGTTCCGGGGGAATCTGACATGCTCTTCTGACCTCCGCGGCATTGCACGACACGGGTGCACAAACCTGCATGCAGACGGTACATTCATACACATACAGAAATAAAAAAATAAAAAATAAAATTTAAAAAAAGCAGCTTCTCAGCCTCCTGGCTCTAGCAGTCTTCAGATCTGTCAAGGACTGAGGGGCCCTGGTTATGAAAGGGAAGTCTGTGGTACCGAAGCAGAGAGAGAGAGAGAGAGAGAGAGAGAGAGAGAGAGAGAGAGAGAGAGAGAGAGAGAGAGAGAACCATGTTGGGAGAAAAGCAAGTGACACAACAGTCCCAAAATGTATCTCTGACTTCTTTTTCAACATAATAGCCTTTGTCCCTCCCAAACTTTGCTTATCAAATAAATTGCAAGGGACTAAATAAATGTTCATATTTCTTCCAAATCTGTACATAGAAGTCCTAACTACCAAAGTGATGGCTTTAGGAGGCTAAGTCTTTGGGAGATGGTTAGGACATCAGGATAGAGAGTCCTCTTGAACGGAGTTAGTGCCCTGACAGAAGAAACCCTAAGAGCTTGATGGCCCCTGGAGAACATACCAACTATTAACCAGAAAATGGACACTTATAGACACCAAATATGCTGGTACTTTGATCTTGAACTTTCTAGGCTCCAGAAATCCTCAGATGTCTCTTGTATGAAAGGTGTGTGTGTACAAATAATGCATACACGCACCTTCCTGTCTGCTCCAGGTCATCTCCACATATCTTCAGCACCTGTCACAATGCAAACATAATGGAAGTAGTTGTTACACTATATTGTTTAGGAACTATGGCAAGAGGAAAAGTTAGAATCTGCTGAACACAGGTGCAATTTTTTTCTGAATATTTATAATCCAGAACTGGCTAAATTCATGGATATTGAAGGCTGGATATTGTGAGGTAACCGACTATTGTTACAACAGTTCAAGAGACATGTACTTTGATCTGTTCAAAATGCAAATACATATAAAGTTGTACACATGAACAATAAAGCAGGGCTGGGGAGATGGTTCAGAGGGTAAAGGTGCTTACTGCCAAACCCAGTGACAAGGTTGACCCCTGGACTCACATGATAGAAGGAGAGAACTGACTCACCAAGTTGTCCTCTGACCTCCACATATGTATCATGGTACATTCACACACACACACACACACACACACACACACACAAATAAATGAATTAAATAAATAAACAAACAAACAGTAGGCAAGCCTCTTTTCTGCTCAAGGTAAGCATGAGTAGAAAGGCTTCTTTGTCTTACTCAGAAAAGACAATAGGGGCTGGAGAGATGGCCCAGTAGTTAAGAGCTACTAGCTGCTCTTGAGGGGCCCCAGGTTTAATTCCCAGCATCCACACGGTGGCTAACTCCAGTTCCAGGGGACATGACACCCTCTTCTGACACCTTACACGACATGGGTCACTTACACACATGCAGGCAATATACTCATACAAATACAAATAAGAATAAATAAAATATCAAAAAAGGAAAAATAGTAAAATTTTGTATCTAATCATTTTAGCCTATTTCACTATAACAATGGATATTGAAAGTAATGACTAGCAGCAAATGAAATCACAGATATCATAATTTGGCTGTGATGGATACAATGCACACTGGTAGCTATTCAAGGAATATCATTTCTCTACTTCACTCTCATTGAGAGAATTTCCATTTTCACAGGATGACAATTGTGCTGGATAGCTTTAGTGTCAACATGGCACACCTGGGTTGAGGGAGCCTCAACTGGGGAATTGGTTCCATTGGATTGGCCTGTGGCCACATCTGTGGAGTATTGTCTTGATGGTTGAGCAGTGTGGGAAGGCCCAGCCCACAATGAGTGGTGCCACCCTGGGCAGGTTGTTGTGTACTGTATAAGAAGGTGGGCTGGGCGTGAGCCAGGGGAGCAAGCCAGTGAACAGCATTCCTCCATGGCCTGTGCTTCAGCTCCTGCCTCCAGGTTCCTGCCCTCAGTTCCTGCCTTGGGCTCCCGGAGTGATGAACTGTGACCTGGGAGATGTAAGCTGAATAAATCCTTTCCTCCCCAAGTTGGTGTCGGTCAGAGTGTTTTGTCACAGCAATGGAAGACAAACTAGGGCAGAAATTGGTACCAGAAGAGTGGGGTATTGCTGTGACAGAACTGACCTTGGAGTTTTGTGGAAGGATTGTGGAGACGTTTGGAACTTTGGGCTGGGAAAAATCACTGAATGCCTAAAGATCGTGGCTGTGGAACTTGGAGCTGTTTTGCTGAAAGAGTTGTAGAAGATGGAGGCCTGGCTTGTGAAGTTTCTAGTTTCAAAGGGGAGCAGAGATCATCAGGACTGTGTAATCTGTGGGTTCTGGTCAGCTGGGGCTGAAGAATCAGCTGTAAGTAACAAGAGACCAGAACCTGAAGGGAAATCTTTGTTGTACTGGAACAATTGATGCTGGTTAGCTGGGGCTGAAAAATCAGCTGTAAGTAACAAGAGACCAGCATCACTGTGGTGAAATCTTCTGGGAAGAATTTCTTCAGGGTCAGCACACAGAAGCTGTGATCTAGAAGGGGCCCGAGCCTCCATATCAAGCCAGAAGCAGGACTTGGTAACATGTAAGAGTCTCCTATATGGTTCCAGTGTTGAAATTTGAGGGGGTCACAGAGAGCAGCCGAGGCTTGGCACTGTAAGAGGTCAGGAAAGACCATTGGTAGAAGTGCACCCCGGTTGCAATGAAGATCTCAGGATTGCAGGGGTCATGGAGAGAAGCTGAGGCTTTGCACCAGGAGAGGTCAGAAGAGACCATTGGTGAAGGTGCTGCCTCAGTTTCAGTGGTGACCCCAGCTTTTTGGAGATGCCGGGACCATGGGACGACCACCAAGAGCAAAGGCAGGTGTGGAATGGAGTCACCCTGGGCCTTCAAGATGAGCTGTGTGTGTTGTGGATGGCAGAGCAGAGAAGGGGAGCTGCCGAAACCATTTGGAGCCCAGAGGATCATGAGTGAGTCCCAGGTGTCCAGCCTTGAGCTACTTTGCTGGACTTAGGTTTTGTTTGAGAGTGCCTGATTCTTCCCTTTGGAATAAGACAGTACTTGTTTTGATTTTCCAGCAGCCCACAGTTAAGAGATTTTTTTTTTTGATGCTTTGTGTATTTCATACATCATTTTCCAATTCAGTTCAGGCATATATCCCCTTCCTTCCCCCCACCCGACCCCACCATCCCAGTCATGCATTCTGCTTGTAAGTTTTCTGCATCTTCTCTGCTTTTTGTTTTGTTTTGTTTTTCATTTTTAAACTAAGTGATTAAATTTAGTACGAGTACCATATTGCAAGCATTGTGCCAAACCCACACAGCTCATGAGTCCACCATCCAGCAGGGGGGCTTGTATATGTTCAAATCAAGTTGATCAAATGACTTGTCCAGTCTAATTGTTTTAGTTTCACCATTACCCCAATCAAGCCCTTACATCTACCACCCCCTCTTCCCAGATGTTCCCAGGCTTAGAAAAGGGCACAGTGGATGAGAAGCAAAACACTCTACTTTCTCTGGAGCTGATGTCTTGGTCTCTAGTAGTTCTGGCTGTTTCCTTTCATGGGCTGCCAGCTTGTCCAGGCATAACCTTTCAATCTACTAATGAAGCGCAATGCAATTAGATAGTATTATAACAGTATAATATATGCCTTTAATCCTACTAATGAAGTACACACAATTAGAATAATAGTATTTAAACAGTACAAAATTGATTATGGTAGGTTACTTTTGGTTAATCACGAAGAATGTTTGGATGGTATGTTATTCCATGATTTACATTTTCTTCTGTTGAGTATGGTCACTCGTGTGGTTATAACATCTCCTAACCATTAGAGGATGTAAGCTTGTGGCATCAGCCGTGGGTAATTCCTCCAAGGAGAGAGTAAGCTAATTTTTTGAGACATAAGTGGCTGCCACTGCTCACCGTATTCCAGGATGAGTGACTGGTGCTGACAGAGGATCTTGCTTAATCAAGGAATACAATCTTTATTGTTTTAGTGGTCCTTGGTAACACTTCTCTGGCATCCCAGAGACCAATTTGTATACTTGCAAGTGCGGTTCCCATACATATCCCCATGTTTATATTAGATCTTCACAGCAGGGCCTTATCGCCTCTCTTCTCTGCAGGATAATCCCAGTTGGAGGCAAGGGAGCCTTTACCATTGTGGGACTTGGATCCCCTGGCCAACATCTCCTTGGTAGAATATTCCATTCCATTGTTGATGATCAGAGCTCCTGTATTAAATATAATCTTTTTAATGCTTAAGATGCAGAGCCAAGGTAGACTTTAGCATTAATTTGGTTCTGAATAGAAAAATCCTTTTCAGAGTTTGTCCATTAGTCAATTAAAGAATGGAAGTTATCTGATTTTACAAGAAACCTCACTATATAACAGCTGGCTCCAATCTACAGCTGGAGAACGAACCACGCTCATCATCATCATATTCTCCTTATATCATAATGGCGGAGCGAGGGTTATAAGACCAATGTACTCGATCTCGCATTATTAAAAATAGTCCTCTCCGCCTAATCTATGGCATCATTAAAAATAGTTGTTACTAGTAGGATCCCAGAGGCCTGATTCTGCAGCAATCTGAGGCATTTCTTCCCTTCAATGCCTAGAGGAGTCATCCCTGCTGGCACTTCGTGTACATCCTACTCACTGGAAAACTGCATTTTCTTTCCAGTCACCATTAAGTTGGTGATACTCTGGCTGTTGGAACATACAAATCCTTACCCATAGTTAGTTTTAAAGATTTGGGTTTAAAGTTTTTTGACAAAAGGTTTTCATATCTTCTATATCCCCCTTTTTTATTTAAGGTTTATATTTTTGACCATGAGTGAGCTCAAAAAAGTAGTTGTTTTATACATACCTATAGGGTGAATCAAGGCACAGATTTCATCGGTTCACCCATGCTGTTTTGGTACTGTTATGTGATTAAACGTGGGAAACAAAGTTTATATAAGAGACTTTTAATAGACTGATTTTAAGCATTTGGACTTTTAGGAGTTTGGGGCTTTTAAGGTTGTATCGTCTTAGGTTGTGATTAATGTTAACATCATACTTTGGGGATAAGAACTGGAAAGGTGGTGGTTTAATAAGTGATGTTGTTTTTGTGTGGTCAAGTTGACAAGGGGTAATTGTGCTGGATAGCTTTAGTGTCAACTTGACCACATCCTGGGTTGAGGGAGCCTCAATTGGTCCATGTGATTGGCCTATGGCCAGCGTCTCTGTGAGTATTGTCTTGATGGTCAAGGCAGTGTGGGAGGGCCCAGCCCACTAGGGATGGTGCCAACCCTGGGCAGGTTTGTGTATTGTATATGATGTATATGAGTGGGCATGGAGCCAGGGGAGCAAGCCAGTGTAAGCATTCCTCCATGGCTGTGCTTCAGCTCCTGCCTCAGGTTCCTGCCCTGAGTTCCACCACCTTGGGCTCCCTGAGTGATGAACTATGACCTGCAGGGAGATGTAACAGCTGAAATAAATACCTTTACCTCACCAAGTTGGTATCAGTCCAGTGTTTTGCAAGCAATGGAAGACAAAACTAAGACAACAGAATGGTACCGCAGCTTAACAGCAAAAAAAAAAAAAAAAAAAAAAAAGCAAAAAAAAAAAAATCAAATAACAACAACAAAAAAAAACAGGGCTATGGAGAGGGCTTAGCAGATAAAAGTACTTGCTGTGCAATCATGAGGATCTGAGTTTGGATCCCCAACACCTATATAAAAAGTTGTGTGTGATAGTACAGATCTGTAACTCTGGTACTGGGGGTCACGGAACAGAGATGGAGCCTGGAGGCTCATTGGGAAGCTAGTCTAGCTGAAACTGTGAGCTTCAGACTCACTGGCAGACCCTACCTGTGGAGAATAACTGAATAAGACACCCAACATCGCCCTCTGGCCTCCACACACATGTGCACATACACATATGCATATACACACATATACCACACACCCCACCACCAACAAAAACTCCACAAAACTGTAGTACTAGCTTCTCTTGTAGACAAGTTTCCATGAGAGCTAGCTCAGGTTATATACCTATTCTTAGGGCTTCTGGAAATGTCCCAAGGCCTGAAATGGCAACCTGTCCTTCCTCCTTCATATGCTGCCCCCAACCTCTGTATTGTCAACATGATTCCAGATTGTTCTACAGTTATACTGGAAGGAGAGCAGAGTTGATAAACAAGAGCCAAACACTGGAGCACCCTCATCAGACCCTGAAATGGCCACTCCCATGCTATTTGCAAAATAAATAAACCAGCTGTTTAAGTAGTTTTGTCTCTACAGGAGAGTATAGAGCAAGAAATACCAAATTTTCCATAGAATTCCCTGGGTTTTATTCACACCCAGTTGTTTCCTTTATTTTTGCAGAAGGATGCACTACTTACCTTCAAATCTCACCACAAGCCTCATCCACACCCAGAGGAAGTCAGTTCCGAGGGCTCTCACTTTGATGGTAAAGGTAAAACTAAAAGATCATCAAACTTCAAACTTTTCTTCCAAAATAAGCTATTCACGTTGGTATTTTACCCAATACATTAAAAAAAAAGAGAGAAATACATGTGATCACAATACTAGTCCCTGTCCATTTTCCTATCAATGAGAAAATACTCTGGAATTAAGAGACAGAAATCATATGACATATTGACCATTTGCAATATCACACTATACCATTCTCTGATTGTTTGGGGGAAAACAAACTTCAGATGTCAACAAAAGGGGCAGGGAAACTGGAGAGAACAATGGCTTTAGAAGAGAGGCATCTAGTACCTGACCTTCAGTCTACTAACTTGGCTTACTTAGCCATCCTGACACCCAGGCCATCCTAGTATTTCAGATGATGATTTCCACTTCCTAATAGGTGTAGGGCAACTATATTTAGACAGAAAACTTACCTTTCATTATTCAGAGTATGGAAAAGGAGCCAACAGCCACAAGACCCCTGCTCCTAGAACCATAACTACCATCACTCAGATTATCCATTCTTTATTTGTAAAATCAGTGCTGTTAATGGCTGTCTGCCTCCTACATGAGAAGCAAATTGTGAGAAGCAAACTCATAGCAGTGCTGTTCTTTCTATCTCAGTCCTGAGGTTTGACAGTATTGAGTTACTTTTTTGGGTGAACATCAGCATAATATAAATAGACAAGTCAGTTGAATGGTATACTCAGCACAGTTGCTGATGACCACTCAGAAACTATGTGATGGATCCCAGAACCCTGCTTTTTCATCCTACAAGAGAGGCCTGAGCTCTAGGACTGTGAGTGTGCCCTCTTCTCAGAGTATGGGAGTTATTGGCAGGCAATGGTTCCTGTAAATGATGTGGAAGGGAAAGAGTTTATTAGTTTTTTTTTTTTTTTTTTTTTTTTTTTTTTTTTTTTTTTTTTTTTGGTCTTTTCGAGACAGGGTCTCCCTGTAGCCCCAGCTGTCCTGGAACTCACTCTGTAGACCAGGCTGGCCTTGAACTCACAAAGATCCACCTGCCTCTGCCTCCCAAGTGCTGGGATTAAAGGTGTGCGCCACCATGCCCGGCTGAGTTTATTAGTTGTGACAGAACATTGGTTAGTCATCCCTCACTCCTTTTCCCTCCCCCCTCTCAATACAGATGTTGACCACATGGGAGTCTCACTCTCCTAATCACACTGGAATCCCAGAGCAGCCATGAGACTCGGTGGCCCAAACAGGTGAAGAGTTGAAGAACTTATGGGAAATACTTTTACTCCTGGATAAAAGGAGAACGGTGCTCTAAAACAGCCTTCTTGCCACATCTTGTCAAACCTCCTCTTTCTTCACATGTAGGGACTTGATTTTGAGGAGTCTGGAGGATTGGACCTAAGGACAGAAAGCAAATATGCCACAGATGCTACAGCATAAAGCAAAGAAGGAGCATGGGATGCCTGTGACACTGTCGGCTTCTAGTCTGAGAACACTCACCTCTAGAGATCTTCTTAACATAAATCCTTTGCAGGTGGGCCCTTTCACCTATCTCTTGTGTCCTGTAATCTACAGAACCAGACAGACACAGACAAGGAGTGGACCCTAAAAATCCATAAGCTTCTACAAACACAATACCAGAAGATCTCAAACCAAAGCAAACCTAAAAGACATGTTCATCAAGGACTCGTGTCAGACCTAGTATGAGAGTTTTTAGAAACAATTATCTATGCGAGTAAGAGCCAATAGAAACAAGTCTAGAGTTCCTCAGCCTCGTGATCAGTTTTCAATGAATGAAAGATTTTCTCTGGAAAGAGTTTCAAGTGTTCCTTCTCATTGAGAGTGTGCTTCCTTATCTTGCAGGGATAACTGTGAAGAACGAGGAAGCCAGAGGAATAGTTTCTCAGATTTAAAAAGAAAACTTACCTGTGGCCGACATTGGTAATTTCACTTTTGTTTTAATAACTCACCTTTGTTTTGCTTTCCTTTGTTTTTAATAATTAATATCCTGATGGAAGAGGTAGAGGGATAAAGGATGATTATTTCCATTGGAGGAGAGATTAAAGGAACATGAAATTAAATTATTAACTCTAAGCCATCATCAAAAAGCAGCCCCAGGTCAACAGCCAATAAAGCAGCAAAAGTGAGATTGCAGACATTTCAGATCTCAGTCCAGACCCGACCTTTCTGGCTTTCTCCTTGTGACTCAGAACATCCTACTGAGTCACTCTGGCTCTTTACACCTCCCAGAAACTAGGCTGGGATATAAGGAAAATGCAGATTAAATAGTCAAATCAAACCAGCCCATTCAAATCATTGTCATTAAGGCCACCTAGTCATTTTCAATACCCAGTTATTTAAAATAAAAAAGGAAGAAAGGCAGAAAAAAAAAATCAAGAGCCAGTATAAAAAGATACATGAGAATGCTTGAATCAGATGTCTTTTAAAAAACTTCCACAAAGTAAGCAAAAATGAAGTATCTAGAACTCACAGAGCTGGGGTGATAGCTCAGTTGGGAAAATGCTTGTGATGCAAACATGTGGACCTGAGTTCAGACCCCTAGCACATATATAAAAAGCTGGTGTAGGCCGGGCGTGGTGGCGCATGCCTTTAATCCTAGCACTTGGGAGGCAGAGGCAGGCGAATCTTTGTGAGTTCAAGGCCAGCCTGATCTACAGAGTGAGTTCCAGGACAGCTGGGGCTACAGGGAGGCCCTGTCTCGAAAAGAAAAAAAAAAAAAAAGCTGGTGTGGCAGCATGCACATGCAGCCCCAGTGCTGGTGGGGATGGGGACAGAGACTGGATGATCCCTGGGGCTTGCTGGCCAGCCAGGCAAGCCAAACATTGAGCTCCAGGTTAAATGAAAAGCGGTGCCAAAAAATAAGGTGGAGAACAACAGAGGAAAGCACATACGTGCACACTCATGAATACACACACACACACACACACACACACACACACAAAGAATTAGCAGGGAAGAGAGAAATATTCTGTAAATAGGGCCAATGACATGACTAAGTAGCTAACGGTGCTGGCTTCCAAGCCTGAGCATCTGAGTTTGATATCTGGAATCCACAGGACTGAAGGAAGGAGAGAACTGACTCCCTCAGTTGTATTCTGACCTCCACACCTGTGCAGTGGCATGAACACGTGTGTGTATACCATAGACACAGACACACACACTAAATAAATGTAAAAAGAGAAATTTTCTATAAATAAGTGAAGTATTATTTGAGACAACTGAGGCTTGATCAGAATTTTATTTTCATTGTTTAATCATGTTACAACTCTTTCAAAATAATATGGGATAGCTTGAAATAAAGTCCTCGGAAACCATAGGGCCTTTAGAACATAAATCTCCCTGCCTGAGGCCACACCCTGCCTTGCCTCATCCTCGCCATCTGATTAACCTTTCACTGCCTCAAACTCAGGGAAGTTTATGAGAGCTTAACAAAGGCACCAACCACCAAAGGCCCTTGCTTCCAAGATGATTCATCTGATGTTTCTGGAATGGAGCCTGTGAAGCATGTCATATTACCAATTATTTTTGTTGGAAGAATTGAATGATATAATTAACATATATTATAAAATGTGTTCGTAAAAATGTGTATTTCATATAAACATTTGGCAAATTTTTAAAGCAATGATTATATTTTAGAACATTAGGAATATCCCAAGCGATTCCAAAAATTACAAAATATAAAACCCATATTTTCTGGTGATAAAAGTTAAACATTACCTTGCCACCTAACCCATCACCACTGAAGAACATTTGTTCTAAGGGAGAGAGAGGCTGGTGGACTTTAGGTGGTAACACTTTTTCTGGATGGATATGTGACAAATATTCCCTTTCTTTTAAGCTATATACACAGATTTAGACTTCTTGAGTTATGGTTCTTGCTGTGGAGAAATGCTAACTTGGTTTTTTAAGGGGTATTAGAAGAAATCAATTTTGTTCTGAAGATGTAGGTCTTCCTCAAACCACTGGATTCTCTGACACCAATGGCTAGGTGTGTCCACACAGCAGGCCGTTCGCTGAGGGCTGGCTCTTTGATCTGCATCCCCATCCCAGGAAAGAACCAAGTACCATGGCTTCATCCCTGTCTTAGTTACCTTCAATTGCTATGGCAAAAACAGTGACCCAAGCCGGGCATGGTAGCGCACGCCTTTAATTCTAGCACTCGGGAGGTAGAGGCAGGTGGATCTTTGTGAGTTCAAGGCCAGCCTGGTCTACAGAGTGAGTTCCAGGCCAGTTGGGGCTACAGGGAGACCCTGTCTCAAAGAGACCAAAAACAAAACAAAACAAAAACAAACAAACAAAACAACCACTGACAAAAAACAACTTGGGAAGGAAAGGGTTTATTAGGCTTAGATCTCCCAGGTCACAGTTCATCACTGAGGGAACTCAAGTCAGGAATTCAGTGCAGGAACCTGGAGGCAGAAGCTGAAGCATAGGCCATGGCAGAGCGCTGCTGACTGGCTTGCTCCCCTGGCCCATTCTCAGACTGCTTTCTTATATAGTACAGAACCACCTGTCCAGGGGTGGCACTACCCACAGTGGGCTGAGCCTTCCCACAGCACTCAATAATCAAGAAAATGTCCCATAGACAAGGCCTCAGGCCAGCCCAACGGAGGAAATTTCCCAACTGGGGCTCCCTCAACTCAGGTGTGTCAAGTTGACACTAAAGCTATCCAGCACAATCCCTAAAGCCAAATCTTTTGTTGATGGTGTCAAAGCACCATCAAAACCTGATTTTAATAGAATGCTGTCATAGATACTTATTATTACTCCAAATCTGTTACAAATGCTTAAATTATTGACAAGATAAAAACCATTTTAAGACAGGCATGGTGGCACACACCTTTAATCCCAATGCTCAGGAGGCAGCAGCAGGCGGATCTCTGTGAGGTCAAGGGCAGCCTGGTCTACAGAGTGAGTTCCAGGCTAGCTGGGGCTATAAGGTGACCCTGTCTCAAAAACACCAAAAAAATTTTTTTAATATAACTCATGATCTTTATGGAGTCTGGAATTTGGAAAGGGATTAGCTAAGATGCTTTTCAGTGTTATGTCAGAGTGGCAAAGATGACATGGTTTTCATAGAAGAGTGGGCTGGCCAGCAGGGACAACAGATGATGTCATTAAGGAGTAAAACCTCTGAACCCTCTTGTCTGGGCAAGATGGCTGAACACTAGCTTCAGTGGATTTGTTAAGCAGGACACTTGTACGTGACCTCTCATACAGTGAACATATACAACAGTGATCTCAAGGGTGCCAGATGTTGGCCTTTTATAATCTAGCACCAGAAGTCATCAATTGCCATTACTGTTTACTGTCAAAGTAGTCTCAAGTCATCCTATATCCAAAGAAAAGGTGCATAACCCAACCTCTCACTAGTAGGAACTGTGTAGCTATGAAATTAAACCAGCACAATTAGGCATAGAGATGACACTGGAAGCATGTAGAATGTGTTAAAAATCAGAGGTCCTTGCCCAAGATCAGGGGCTGCATAAGCCACCAGAAGTCATGTGCAATATACCTAATTGAAGGGGAACCAGAGCCTACTAGTTTAGATTTTATATATATAATATATAAATCACATCAATTCTTATCTTGCTGATATTTTATTTATTTTTAATTTTCTTTTTAAAAGCCAAGTTTTATTGAAGTTTTGTACATTTCACACAAAATTTCCAATCAAGTCCAGATCCATTCCCCACTCCTTGCCCCCCCACCCCACCAGAGCTCATGCATTCTCCCAAACATGTTTTTCATCTTTTTCTCAGTCTCTTTCAAAATTTTTGATGCAGAACTCTACTGTTTTGAGCAGAAATTCACTGTTTCAGTCAGTTCTTTGACTCAGTCTTTTGTTGTTGTTGTTGTTGCTTCCAATCTGTATCACTCCAAAATATGCATATATACATGCCACATAAATCTTTTAGAATCTTCAGTTTATGATTTTCTTTTTTTTTTTAATTAGGCTGAAAGATGTCATGTTTGAAGGCTCCTCCTTGGCAAGCCCAAACAACCATCAGTCCTGCCCTTGTGCTTCACACCGGGGTTTTCCCTTCCCATGGTCACCAAATGAGGTCCAGTAAGCACCACGTCCTGTCTTGATCCTCCTGTACTGGTCTCCGTGATACAGCCTAGGTAGTCCAAGAATGGCAGTCTATACTCTGAAGAGGCTGAAACCCCAGTAGTAGCTCAGTCCACAAGTTGGATGTCTCAGCACTCCCCAGGTTTGGAGGATTTTTGGAGAGACATGAGTCTTCAGGCCATATTGAAAGGTTGAAAAGTTGTGTCTCATGTCTTTGAAGGATGGCAAAAGCAGTGGCAGCCTCCGAGTAGCTGTACTTGCCAGTAGGACAGGCAAAACAACTGTGCTCTTTTTTTTTCTTTTTGTCTTTTCATTAAGATCTCAAGTTTTATACCTGAGGTACAATTTTTCAGGATTTACTAATTATTTCTGGTTATACTTTCCTTTTGGATGCTTAAGGCCACACTGTTAGCTCAAATTAACCAAGGTTTTTGTTTTCTCATGTTCACTTGAGGATCTAGTTCTCAAAAGTCACTCAGGGTTTTTATTTTTATTTGGGGGGGGGTAGCCCCTGGCTCCTTTTGGCTTTTCATTAACCAGTTCCATCCATTCGCAAAGTCAGGTCCTGCTAGACCAGGCTTCCATTTTTTGAAGCATGAGCAGACTTTCCTCTTTATATATGGGACACTGGCTGAAGTCCCATTAGTGGATCTCCAAGATCTCCCTGCACAGGAAGACTGGTGACTCACATTTGCCGGACATTTCAAGAAATGCCCCCATGCATAGTCCCCCCCTGGGACTTAGTTGACCTCTGAGGGCAAAGAACAAAGTTATCTCTTAAGTCCCTCGGCCAAATTGGTATGGCCCTTAAGTATGGCTGTTAAGCATCCAGAAAGGCTAAGTTATACCAGCCTGATACTTTTCCCCCCTCTTTTATTTGTTTATTTTTGTAAGGGATTCTACAATATAATAACACAGTTGTTTTCAGATAACATTGATGTTACTCAGTTTGTCATACAATTAGGTAATTGGTGCATTTTTTTAAGTGAGCCAAATTATTAAGCATAAGCAATGAATGTAAGTGACATTCATGTAAAACCAATTTGCAAGTATCTATGTCTAAATTTTGAACAACCCAAGATTCCCATAATCCAGTTGGAGATGCTTGTATGCACAGGCATGTTGATCAATTAGGACTCCAGTCTATATTGCTATAGTTTCATGATTCACCCCAATCTCTCTGCAGCCCTTATATTCTACCACGCCTCCTCTTCCGCAATTTGTTCCCTAGGCTTTGGGAAAGGGGTACAAGTGGGTGAGAAGCAAAACATTCTATTTTCTCTGGAGGTGTCATTTTGGACTCTAGTCTGTTCAGGTTGTTTCCCTTCATGGGTTGACAGCTTATCCAGTGATACCTTTTTTTAATTTTATTTATTTTTTTTATGTGTATGAATGTACTGTCTGCATGTAGGTCTGTGCACCCGTGTCGTGCAATGCCGCGGAGGTCAGAAAAGGGTGTCAGATTCCCCTGGAACTGGAGTTCTCCTGGAATTGGAGTTACAGACGGTTCTCAGTTGCCATGTGGGTGCTGGGGATCGAACCCGGGTCCTCTGCAAGAGCAGTCGGTGCTCCCAACCACTAGGCATCCCTCCAGCCCCTCCAGTGATACCTTTTTAGTCATACTAACAAAGCACAAGCAATTGGATGTACAGGCATTTAAGCAGTACTAATTATTATGGCAAGCTAAGCTGTGAGCATAGACACAGATGCTTGTATGGTATGCTAATCCACAAATTGCGATTTCTCTATAAAGGGTGACAAGTTCTTATTGTGGCTTATAACATCTCCTAACCACTAGAGGACATAAACTTGTGGCATCCGTTGTGAGTTATTCCTACAAGGAGAGAGCTAATAGCCAAATAGATTTGGGATATATATAGACACTTGGCTGCCACTGTTGCACAGTATCTCCAGGCAGTTGAGGTGTAGCTGATACTGATGGAGGAGTCTTGCTTGTCTCAAGGAGACCAATATTTTGCTGTATTGCTTTAGTGGCCTTTGGTAATGCTCTCTGGCATTTCAGAGGCCAGTTGTACATTAGCAAGTGACGTCTCATAACATTTTTTTCATGCTCACACCAGGTCTTCGACAACAGGGACTTACTGCCTTTCTCCTTGCATATATCCCACTTATAGGCAAAAGGCCTTTATAATTTTTTTTGGGGGGGGGGTTGAATCCCCTAGCCAACATCTCCTAGGCAGAATAATTCATTGCTGATATCAGAGCTTTCCTGTTTTTATTTTGCTTAATTACACAGCTTATAAAGATCTTTATATGATTTGGCCCTAGATAGAGAATTATCCTTTCACATTTCTATGCCTATCAGTCAATTAAAAAAGGGTAGTTATACCTGTTTTATAAAAATTACCACTATAACAGTTGGCTCTAATTTTACAGTTAGGGATGACTTCAGTACCATCATGTTTTTCGTTTTCCTATAAAGGGGAGAGGTAGGAAGGTTTCTCAGCATCTGGAAGGTAAACTTCATTTAGGGCCCATTATAAATAGTTAACCCCAACAGAATTCAGAGAGATGCTCACGTGTCTGTGACTCAGGCAGTCTGAGGTTCTGCTTTCTTTAATGTTCAGATGGGTCAGCCTCTCTGCTGGCATTTCCCAGTCCATCCTGCAAAGCCAAAGATTGTACATTTTCAGGCTTTAGATTTGTTGGTGTTTTTACCTGTGGGAACATACAAATCTCCTCCCTTGTTAGTTTCAAGACTCAAAAATTGAAAATTTATCAATAGGATTGAACACAGAGTTTTCCATTTGTATCCCAGAAAGGGATACTACCCCACTCCCACCTCTCCACCTCCACCTCCCTCTTTTTGATTTTTAAAGTTTTATGTTTTGACCTATAGATGCCTAAGTTGTATTACACATCCATAAACAGGAGGCCAAAAGTTTCATTAAATTTACCCCAAACTTGTTCTCATTGACTGTATGCTACTTATTTGGAAGTAAATAAACCTTATTCCTTTAAATTACCCTACAAGTAAAAGAAAGTGTTACAATGTGATGTTGTATAATTCAGAAAATAAGAGACCATTGTATGCCTTAACCCAAAGTTACTGTTGGAAGTTTTAATACAAATTTATAAATAAAACAATTAACATTTTATTTTCCCAATTAGTCAAATGTTTACCATTTTCACCGAAACCTACAACCAAATTTAACTAATTCAAACATTTCACTAAGCCTTAAAATATTCTATAATATGTGGATAAAGCTTGGGCAGAGTTGATAGTCCTGCCAAATAAATTTTACCCAAAACACTTTGCTCTTTAAAGCTATTGACTGGACTATGACTTCAGAGAAATCAAGTCAATTAACTTATATGGTTAATTTTGTATTTCTGTTAAATCTCATCTGAAATACTTCTCTATATAAATATATGTTATTTTTAAGTATACCTTTTAAACTGCAAATCTTACAGAGTGGATTTTAATGACTATCTTCCTCCAAGCCTTGGCCTTCTTCAGGCCTGCATGAAAACCTGCTTTAAAGACTTTTCAGTATCTAGCTCCCTTTTTTTTTTTAGTACAAGCATCCTTCATATAAAACCAATTTGCAAGCAGTTGTGCCCAAACCCACACAGCCCAATCTCCACCATCCAGCTGGAGGGGCTTGAAATGTTACAATCAAGTTGATCAAATACGTGTCCAGACTACATTGCTGTAGTTTACCTTCACCCCAATCGCAGCCCTTACATTCTACCACTCCCCCCTCTTCCACAATTTTTCCTTAGGCTTGGAAAAGGGGCACAGGTGAACAAGAAGCAGAACAGTCTACTCTGTCTGGAGATGCGTTTTGGACTCTGATCAGTTTGGCTGTTTCTTTTCATGGGCTGACAGTTATCCAAGCAACCTTTCAATCCTACTAATGAAGCACAAGCAATTAGATATATTAGATTTAAACAGTACTAATTATATGGTCAGTTACTTTGGTATTACACAGATGTTTGGATGGTGTGTTAT